>CM040238.1:49737230-49873489 GCA_022545495.1 Chrysanthemum lavandulifolium | reverse complement strand
GAATATGCATGAATATGAGGCCTCCTAAAATGAAATCATTTGTAGTTATTTTGTATGCATAAACATGTATGTATCTGCACTTTTGGTTAAGCACAACCCCTCGCACATTAAATTAAGGGATAAGCTTTAAGAAGTATAGATTTGCATATATCCCTGCATCCACAACAATGCATCCACAACAATGATTATATCAATGACTTCACTAATGATATAATCATTGTTGTGAAATAAAGTGCTTGGTGATATAATCATCATTGTTGCGAAATAAAGTGCTTGGTGATGAACTGTATTGCAACAATGAACCAGCAAAGGAGATGATGACCATGATGAATGTTGGGGAGATGAATGATTTGGGGAGATAATGACAAGGATGAAAGATGAAGGGGTAAAATATAAATGTGTTATAAAAGTATAAATGTGTATGACTAAAATACCCTCGACTACAAAACAAAAATCGATGTTGACTTGGTCAAAGGACTTCAGAAAGAAATGTGAACCTTCAAATAGGGAACTCGACGACGAAAAGGCGAGGTCATTCCCATCGCGATCCTTCGATCTGAGTTTAGGGACCAACGGTGTATTTTAGTCTAAAAAATATCATACTGCCATCATTTGTTCTCGTGGGTAAGAGGGCAAAATGTCCAACTTTTGCAAAATCTAAAGAGGATGAATTTGAAAGATAATACCCACGAAAAAAAAAAATTGTTCGCTAACCTAAAGCTAACCTAAAGACAAAGACGAAAGTGTGGATCGTCAGCCCTAAAGAAAAACAAAAAAACACACCTTTTTTTTACATTTGGGCGTGATTTGAATTCAGCTCCCTCTTTACACAAACCCTAACTGACAGCAACTCAAAATCCATAAAAAAAAATGGATCAATTTGGTGGAGGAAACTGGAACATGATCCCAACTCACAGCAATCCCACCACACCTTCCAATAATCAAGACCATCTTTATCTCCAACAACAACAGTTCCAACAGTTCCAACAACCACCTCAGCAACAACAACAATACCAACAACAGCAACAACCTCAGCAACAGTTTCAACAACAACAACAACAGTTTCAGCTGCAACAACAGCAACGGTATCAGATGCCTCAACAACAACCTCAGCAACAACAACAGTCGTTTGCTTCACATTTTCATCTTCAAACTGTATGACTTCTTTCTCGTATTACGGGGGTGTTTGTTTAAGCTTATTTGTGGACTTACGAGCTTACGTGATTTCGGCTTATATTTCATTAGTCTCAATTTTCCGGCTTAATTTGAGACTTATTAATAAGTTTATTGTGATACAATAAACTTATATAAGCCCATAAGTTTTAAAATAAGCCTGAAAATTTGGGCTTATGAAATATAAGCCGGAAATCACGTAAGCTCGTAAGTTCACAAATAAGCTTAAACAAACACCCCCGTAATTGTACTACCTTGTTCCAAATTGTTTGGTTTGTCCATTTTGAATTGTCCACTGATAAAAAATATATAGAGAAATTTGATCGAGTTTACCCTTTTACAAATAAAGGTTTAAATCGGGGAAACCGTGACCCCGTACACCCCTTTTGGGTGGCAATGAGCACTTGTTTGAGAGACCTTTAAAAAGTGATAATGTTTTTCTTAAAGTCTGTGTTTTTTGTCGGAGGACAATTAAGGTGGGACGGAGATTTTAATCCTTTCAAAATCCCAAACATTGAGTTTATATGTTTATAAGAGCGATATTTATGCAGCTAAGGTTAGTCAATACTAAAAATTATCACTAAATAAATCGCATGTGATTACCAATCATAGCAACACAAGCGAATAGTTGAAAATATATCGCTGTAATTCAGTAACTATGATATACTAGGGATAAGCATTTCAGAATGTATCTAACTTTTAAATGGCGGTTTTCAATACTACTGATTATACTAAACAGTAACTTGCTAATACTTCTATTTGTACTAATGACTGGACTAAAATAAATATAGTCAGTGACACGTCATGTCGTCATCATCATTATGTTAATAGTTAATACTGTCACACAATAGGAGGATTGACAAAGTTTAGTATAATTGATAAGGAATACACGCTATAGAATTTTGTGGGAAGTTAGATACATTTTGAAATGATTAACTTGACATACTATCATTAATAGCTTTCGTAACTGGTTTACCAATTACCATCATTGGTAAAACATATAAGGTGTTCTCCTGTTACAACTAATTTATCTATTCTATTGTTGTAGTTGGTGGAGAGTTTAGGGGAAGCGATCGAAAATGGAACTCGAGATCAGCATTTGGATTCTCTGGTGAGTGTTGTTATAAAGTTCCTTTTGATTTAATGTGATTAAATTTTTATGTGTTACATGCTGCTGAATTTTTAACTGCGTGCGTAGTATTAGTTGTCATTGAGTTGATTATGAATATGTTTTTAATATAAGTCGCAATCAGAGTCTTAAAAGTTACAATTTTCTTAGCTTAGGCGATTTTGGTTGGTTTTGTTTGTTTTCTCGTTGGTAACCTGAAGTTCTGTTTCGTGTGAAGGTAACTGAATTGAGCAGCAAATTTGAGAAATGCCAGCAGTTATTGAATAATATATCAGCGTCTATTTCCTCTAAAGCAGCGGTACGTTTGATGCTCATACGTAAGATGAGATGTTTACCTGTTTGTTTGTTTGTTCATCCTGTTATAGTGTTATATGCCAAGTCGTATTTGGTTAAGTAGAATGGAGGTACGCTAGTACATTTAAACCAATGATTTAGAATGCATTGAGAAAAAATAATGTATTTATACAGTAATCTTTTTAGCAAGTTCAAGTGTTCGACAAACAATTTAAAACACACATTATGCCTGTAGTACTGAATTCACTACTTAAAGTATTGAATTCACTACTTAAAGTAGTGAATTTGCATGTCATCTGAACTTTACAACTGTTGTAGCATTGTGACTCTGCCTGGTTCAAAATCAGTCTGTTCTCACTTGTCTGTTGTGCTGATTATCCGGGATTGTATTTTGTCTTTAAATCGTGTTTCACCCATTATATCAATGTTTCATCTAATGTGCATCTTTCTTTATGACGTGTTTAGCAAGCGTGATTCTAAAAGGAGTAAATTACTAATAATTTTATATCCCAGTAGGCATAAGACGTTTTCTTTGCAATGTCTAATCCTCTGGTACCAAATTGGGACCAATGTGTTCAATATCAAATTATTAATTAATGTATGACAGCTTAAACATTTTAAGCATGTCTCATTGGCACCAAGATATTCTGTTTAATAATTAGATTTTCCCAGATTTTTGTTTAGACATATATTATTAAGTTGCTTCTTTGGGATGTTTATAGACAGTGGAAGGAACAAAAAACAAAGTTGGTGAAGCTGAACAAATGCTAAATCAAAGAAGGTATTTGGTCTGCAATTTTTAGAAATGGCTATACCAAGGATTATATTATCATTGTGTCCAATTGATCCTTTTTTCTATTTTTATTTTTTCACAATTACAGGGAACTGGTTGCGAAGTACAAAAATTCTCTTGAAGAACTTACAAAGTCTGATATTTAAATGATTTGACTAGAATTATAGACTTCAGAAAAAACTCTTCCTCGCATCAGCTTACTGAAGCCTGATGCAGCGTGTTTTGTTAAAATCTTAACCCAGAGGAATGAACAACACATGAATTTAGTATATTTGGTATGGTTTTGCTTAGTATTCTTTAGCATATGCAAGACTACATGAACATTAATTGTTAGAATGTATGACCGAACAGGTGGATAGGGATCATGGGACCTTAGAACTGTTCTTGGGCCTAGGCCTATGTCCGATAATGTAACGATTGATTATTGAAATCTAAGCCTGCTAGTAGATAAAATGGGGAAAAGTGTGTTTGGTGTTTTTTCGTACCTTCATTTATGCTTGTTTTAAGGCTTGATTGGGATTTTTGGTATTCTGATAGTAGTACAGAATGGTGCATAGTGAACAATCATGTACTACGTAACCTATCATCCTTTATTTTGACACCGTTAAACCAAGGGGCTGTGATGCAATGAAACATCAAAGAGATATTCCTTGTGTAATTATAACAAAAGTTAGGGGCTAGACCTTCTAGTGGGATGAACCACATTCTCAAATTAAGTCTAATACATATAATCGTTTTGTCGGAAATAGCTCTTGCGACTATATTTAAGAGGCACACGATGTAAATTATGGCAGTTTTGCCACATTGAGGTAGTTGTGATTAGTCCATGTATGTTTTTACTTCTTTAGCATAACCGTTAAGAGATTTGCCTGGTGTACTTTAACTAAGGATCATTCTCAGTATTTATAAAATCTACACAATGCTAATCCAGAATCAAAGGACCATAATCTAGATTTATTTTGTCACAATCTAAGTAGCTTTACAATCTGACAGAGTAGCAAAAGTAGCAGCATCCTTCAACACCAGACGCTCTTCATCGTACTCTTGGTAGGACACTTTCTCCACTTTAAGTAAATCTTTGTGATTTTCATAATTATATACACTTTCCTCACTGAAATAAAAGAACAACAAAAGGTCAATTATCATGTCACAGCTATAAGATCTATAGGGGGTGTTTGGATTTGTGTTCTGAAAGTAATAATCTTAATATTTCCTTTCTAGTGCAATCCACACTTGTCCATGGGGGGACTTGAACCCATGACCGGAGCATTTCACAGAATCACATGGTACTGCAAGGCTAGAAGCCTCTACAATGAGTGGCAGATTCTGGTTATGCAATGGTTATTTTGCAATGGAAATTAGGTTTGTTTTTTACAGGTAAATTATAAAACAAACATGGTTTATCAGTTCAAATTTGTCGCTTTTTGAAAACGTAAAGCCAAACATCCCCTTAAACACAATCTAGGATTAACAACCATAAAAAAGGACATGTTTTCAAACCTTGGTTTGTTTGTCTCTTTGTAATCCAATGTAGCAACATCATCAATCAACAACAGCTTGAAATCATCACATACAGATGCATGATTCTGTTCATTTAAACCGTGGTGCTCATACAAACGTGGATCACAATCAACCTCATCATCGTTAAAATCAAAACATTCCTCATTTTGGGTCTCATTTTGTGTCTGCACACCAACATTTCGACATACTGCAAGTTGCTGCAAAACTAGCTCAAGCTCAGCATGTGACATTGCTATTTGTCGTTCAAGTTCACGTATGATTCTATAACATCCACCAACAGGGTCTTGTGCACGAACATCAGATTGGTAAATAATGCTACGCATTGCCTCATCTTTATGTGGTCTATCAAGGTGTCTAATGATCTTTGTAATGTTGCTTACGCCGAATAGTTTGTGGGCGTTTTGGAATTGTCGTTGTCGGTCGTGAGGGAAGTATGGTGCAAGGAGGCAGTCTGGGGTGCATTTTCGACGTTGGTAACGACACGCTGCACATGCTTGGTTGGTTGAGTTTGATCTTGGAGGTTGGTTAATAAGGTTGTTATGGGTGGTCATGGTTTTAAAAGATATGAAATAAAAAAGGTGAATTTTGGTGCGTTTCCGTGGGGATTGGTGTGGTGTTTAATTTGTTATGGTTATGGGAGTGTGAGTGAGTGAGGTAGTTAAATGAGGAATTTACCAACGTGGGTCTGATTTACTTTTTATGGTAAATATGTGTGTGGTTAAAAAAGTGGTTTCATTTGAGGTAGTTATAACTTCTTTTGCAAATTCATCTTTTTTTAAAGAAAGGAGAATGCTAAAGCCTAAACATATTGGCTATGTTTAAAAAGTTAAAGATGAACTTATGATAACCACCTTAACTACCTTCATGTGCCACATTTTTATACAATTTTGTTTTTTGACCTTAAACATGAATTCATCATGTGTATAAGTGCATATAACACCAAGCTTCTTCACAAGTCAGTATGTAATATCGTAAAACATTGATAACCGGCAATACTAACCGACTTACATGCCCTGTTGATAATAGGCGGAACACAATACTAATATAATGAGATGCGCAAAGTTGTTAAAAGATTTAATAAGATATATAGATGCAAAAATGATGAACTGTACAACCAAAAATTATTTTTATCAACTTCCAAATGACTTATGATGAGGAACATAACCCATAGCCCTTCATCTTCATTTGAAAACTCAAGATCTTGAGCAGTGTCTCAGCTTCATTCATCTCACTTTCCACAAACTCCCCTGCTGTAAACATATGCACCGTTTTGTTTAATTCGATCCAGCTTTGACCTGGAGTTTTGGTCAAACCTCGTGCCTTAGCCGACACTCTGACTTTTGCAGAGTCGTCCCATTGACCACTCTGAGCGTATATATTTGACAGTAACATATAGTTCCCACTAGCAGAACTAACATCAAGTATCTTTGACACCGACCCTTCATCCCAATCAATATCCTTATGCATTCTACTCGAGTTCAAAAGAGCACCCCACACACATACATTGGGTTCTATAGGCATTCTTTTAGCAACTTCACTGGCTTCTTGGAAAAGCCCAGCGCGTCCAAAAAGGTCAACCATACAAGCATAGTGCTCGATCTCAGGCTCAATTCCAAACTCAGTTTTCATCTGATAAAAAAGCTTACGGCCCTCAATAACAAGCCCGGTATGACTACATGCAGAAAGTAATGAAACAAATGTAACCCCATCAGGGTTATATCCATCGTGTATCAGCTGTTTAAAGATTTTTAAGGCAGTCTCACCATGTCCATGCATTCCGTATCCTTTGATCACTGTATTATACGAGCATAAATCTTTGATCTTAATGTTCTTGAATGCTATATGCGCATCTTTTAGGCTACCACATTTAGCATACATATTTATTAACCCGTTGTCAACTAATAAGTTCATATCAAAGAAGTTTCTAATAATATAAGCATGTATTTCTTTACCAAAATGAATTGTTGATAAATCTGCACAAACTGATAACAGACTAGATACGGTTACAACATTGGGCTTCACTTTCGCAAGCTGCATTTTTCTAAAGAGGTTCAAAGATTCATTTGATCTCCCGTTTGCGGCAAATCCACTTATGATGGCGCTCCAACTTACAACATTCGGCACAAGATATTTTTCTGAATTCTTTAACTTCAAAAAGGCAGTAAAAGCCTCATCACATAGACCAGCTTGAGCATACGACGAAATCAGAGCATTCCAACTCACTAAACTCTTTTCTCCAATTTCTGAAAATAGTTTTTCAGCAGCTTCTAAAGCTCCATGCTTCCCATACATGCCTAACAGCGAGTTTTTAGCAAACGAATAGTCCTCAAAACCAACCGTTACAACATACCCATGAAGCTCCCTAACCTTATTAAACACATCACAGTCATCACAAACGGATACAACCACAGAAACTGATTCAGCACTAGCCTTAACCCCTTTACATCTCATCAGATTATACAATCTCAACGTCTCCCAATACCGCCCACACCTACCATAACTCGACAACAAAGAAGTCCACGTCACATCATTCGCCTCCCACCCCTCCCCTTCCATCCTTTCCACCATATCCCTCGCACCCTCACAATCCCAATTCCACGCAAAACCCGAAACCATAGTATTCCAGCTCACACAACTCCTCACACACATTTCATCAAACACTTTTCGCGCAAACCCCATCGCCCCAACCCTCCCATACGCCGCAAGCAACTCATTACCCACATCAAGAAAACCGCGAAAACCACTAACCCAAACATGACAATGCACTAAATCACATAAATAAAAATGACCCATTTTAGCAAAAGCCCTAATAACCAAAGGAAAACTATACCCATCTGCTATAACACCCAAAAATCTCATTTTTTTATAAATTTTAACAGTTTCATAACATTCATTATTAGTAACATTAGCTCTTAATATTGAGTTCCATATAATGGTATTGAAAAGGGTATCATATGGTACATTTTCGAATACTTTTCGACCACTCGTAAGATCATTGTGTTTGGTGTAAAGTGATATGAGTTTAGTGGGTAAAAAAACATGTGATAGGCCGTTAAAATGTATGATTTGGGCATGTATTTGTTGTGTTTGTTTAAGGTTGTTGTTGGTGTGTTTTTGAAGAAGGCGGTAAAAGTGGTTAAAGATTTCATATGGGTTTGTTGGTTGGGTTGATATGTAACGGTGAGTGAGTGATTTGAAAGTGGTGTGAAGCATTGGAGCTTGATTTTGAGTTCAAGATTTTGAAAGTGTTTTAATATGTTTGAAAAGTCAATTTTAATAAGTTTTTTTTTTTTTTATTTTTTTTTTTTATTTGTGGGTTTTGTTTTTGGTCGATGATATCACGGAAATGAGTTCACCGCTGCAGACATGCCGGGTAAAGTTTTTTTTTTTTTTTTTTTTTTGAAGATTGGTGTAATTAAATTAGAACTTTTGCACCAAATATGAATTGAATTTAAAACTTTTTACATTTTATTTATGATAATTATTAGCGTGTTATTGATGAGCGGTTGTTGAATTTAACAAAGTGGTTAAAAAGTTTTTCATGTACATATTTTTGAGACACACATGAGACAAATTTTCTTTTTATGGTAACACCAATTAAACTTTAAAATGTTAATAAAATACATATTTTTCTTTAACTAATCTTAAACTCTCACTTGCATAGATATAAACACTATAATTTCAAGACTCATTCGATGAGCGAGCTATTTCATGATTTTAATTCACTGATTGATGGTAATGGGTGTGTTTGAGAGAGGGCTTACGGAGGCTTAAACTTTTAAAACAAGCCAACTTGTATACTATTAATAAACAAGGATGCTCATTGGGGTGAGGAGACATCATGTGAATGGTAAAGATTTACCAGTTAATGAACAAGGATGCTCATTGGATACAAAACACTATTCACAAGGGTCTTCGTAGGTACGGGGAGTGTCTAACTATGTGTTTATATCAGTTGCAAGTATCTTGACCTCGCTCTTATTGGCAGTCCGAATTACATTTTGTGGGTGTTAAAGTACTTGAAACTCTTGAAGGTCTCCACCAGCTGAATGCTAACGGTTCGGCTTTTCACCAAGGCATATCTCTTCTTCACATTTATGACATTTCCAAATTTCTGTTCAGTTGCAAGTATCTTGACCTCACTCCCCCTTTCGATGAGATGGTGGCATGTTCTTTGAAAAAAACAAGTAAAGATTATTTTGATCTTGTGTTTCCACTCTGAGAACTTGATTGCTTTAAGAACGACTGATCTTTCTGTCAGCATGCTTCATGAGATTATTCTTGGAAATGTTGACATCAAGGGTGACCTCGACGATTAGATAGTCAGGAGGGTGATGATGACATGTCTCGGTTCAAAAACATCGGCAGAACTTTATGAGTGTATCATTAATAAGCTTGAATCGAAACCTATGTGGGAGTTATTTGTTGGAAAACTTAGGGATGTTGGCTTTAGTGAGGATCTAGTGCTTCCAGAATTCATGCTTGCTCTAAATGATGCTTTTAGAGCCAACCGGTTGGTTTTGGGCTACATTTTTCATCGGACAGTTTCGTGCGTCTTTTAGATCGTCTTCTTTTTGTGGCACCTTGGTTATGTCAAACGTTTTACACGGCTAAGTCTTCTTTTGCTAGATGGTTTTCATATCTTCACTCTACTGCTACCCCAATTACATTGAGTCCAAAACCAGAATATTTAAATCGTCTCATAAGCTTTTATGTTGAAATAGTCCAACAAATCCTCTACAATAGAAAAGATACTTTCCTTTGGTGCAGATTATCAGCTGATAGTTATCATCCAATTTTAGCCTTGAAGCTAGTTATGATGCTGGCTTTATTCTTCTCGAAGATTCGGATTACTCACAAGTACTACTTGATTTGCTAACGCAGAGCGACAATATTGCGGATTTGCTTCCGGATGAGTTTGTTGCTAGTCTTCTAAGGAGAAGGAGGGTCGTTCTTTAAATTTAAATCTCAAGTGGTTCAAGCGTTTATGAGCGTAGAGGATCCTCTTGTGATTGTGCGTGCCGGAGATTTGAGTCCCAAAATCCATGCTCCACATGCTATATTTGTGGACCTTAACAAATCTAAAGAAAAGATAATGCGCGTGTTGTTTCCAAGGTAAGAATACATATAGTGTCAACACTTCTCACAATGTTGATGTTTTGGGACGATTGTGGTTTGAATCTCAATCTAGGCAAAACTGTAATGGGTTGTCTTTGTTTAATCAAATTTGAAAGATGTTGAATTTTTAATCTCTTTCATTTATAAGTTGTTCAAATTTTTATTAAATGCATCTTATGGGTCACATTTATTTGGTGTAAAGATTAAAAAAAAAATAATAAATAAAAAAATAAAAAAAATTATGAGCTTGTGATGTACACATGAAGCCTACATGAACACAAGGTACTCAACACTTGCATACTACACAAGCACATTTGATGTCTAATGGAGATATAAGAATGAAGTTAATGCTATAAGTAGCATGACTTAGAGTTATGTCCCGACAATATACACTCACTCTAAGGGTATCCACAATCGTAAAGGTGGTTAATGGTTTACTTGCGTGTCATGTTGCTATGTCTCTAACAATCTGTAAACCCTTCTTTTGTTTTACAAAACTATGTCTACTATGCAGAAGCTTTTAAAACTTTATAATCATCTCAGTTAACTCATACGGGTAAACATTGTTATGACACATTTGTGAACCAATGTGCAAGAAAGTGTTCATACCTTGCAAGGGATGCTAGGAATGAGGGGTGCTTGGTTGATAGCTTCATTAAAGGACATGCTTATTCAGCAAGGAAAACCTTACAAATTGTAATGCGGACCAAGTGACCATGAGATAAGTTGAAGTTGGGTTGTGTCGCGGTTGTGGTGGTTTGATCAGAAGTAGTAGGCATTGTTGGGTTGGGATGGAATGGTGATAGGGGTGTGTAGAATCCGGGTTTGATTCCCCAAAATCTAAAAAAAATTGTAACCGAACCGAACACCGAATTAACATAAATATATATTAAAGAAAAAGACATAAAAAAATGTTTAATAATACAAATACAACACTTTTTAAAGTTGGTTCGGTTTAGAAAATGTTGGGCCGAGTATTATTAATATAATCAAAAATTTTCAAAGTCTAGTCCAGCCCATTTAGAAACCCTAGATTAGAGTTGACACACCCGATTAGATAAATATACAATCACACACACTCTCTCTACCTAACAATCGTCCGTCGCTGTGATGTACGTTTTATTGTTATACGTTTATATGCTTCGATAATATAGATACTACACTTTTTAAAGTCGGTTCAGTTTAGAAAATGTCGGCTGCCAAGCATCAAGTAATTATTAGAGAGAGAAGAGAGATTGTGATTCATCTAATCTGGTGTCGACTTTAATATAGGTTTTATCGGACCGCTACTTTATTAGCTTTAAAAATTTTGGATTATATTAATAGTACACGACCCAATATTTTCTAAACTTAACCGACTTTGAAAAGTGTTGTATCATGATCACTTGATCCGCATTACAATTTGTAAGGTTTTCCTTACAAGAGATGCTAGGAATGACGGGTGCGTGTTTGATACCTTTACAAGGTCAAGGGGATGTTAGGAATGAGAGAAACGGGGGATAGTGTTTGGCGCATTACTACACATCAAATTAAAAAGAAAAAAAAACAAAAACAGATGTCGATCCATGATTGGATCACAAGAACCACAAAAGACAAACATGCTATATAACATTGTACACTACGCTATAAAACATGTACACTATAAGCCCTTTCAATTCTTTTCCATATTCATACCATCTCTGTTTCATTTCAACAATTTTTACCACTTTTAGCAAACTTAAAACCTTATAAAAAAAGGGTTTATTTCTTGCTACTGCAGGAAAACCTTTTTTTATTTACTTATAAAATGTTTGTTTGTTGGTTGCATTATTGTTAGGTAGGTAAAGATGGAAGGAGGGTGTGTGGGAGATGTTGTTGCTCAGGAAGAAAATAATAATGAGTTTGTTAACATGATCTTTTCTTGGTCTCTTGATGACATCTTTAATGAGGATCTCTATAAGCACGAGGTTGTTTTTTTTAATGGTTTTGTTGTCTTTAATGGGTTTATTGGAATGTTTATATGTTTGGTTTTTTGTATGTCACCCGTATTGTTGCTGATATGAAACCATTTATACGTGTAGGGGGTGTTTGGTTTAGCTTATTTTCGCGCTTACCCTATATGAACATGGGGGTGCTTATTTGTTCCGCTTATTTCTTGTAGTGAATATAAGTCAATTTATTGCATTCCAGTTTTAAGTCATACAAAAGCTTTTGGTTGGAGCTTATTTTTCAGGTCATAATAAGCTTTTGGTTGGGCGTATGGAAAATAAGCTGATAAGCTACAAAATAACTTAAGACAAACACCCCGTATTATGTCTTGCTTGGGGATGTTTTATTTTTTATTTTATTGCTGGCTCTAGTTTTACATGTGGACATGTCTTATTCTTTAAACCCTTTGTGTATGAAATGATCCAAAGCTAGTTTTTTAATATTTCATTGTATGAAGTTTTTAGTTTATTTGAATACTGTTCGGTATTTGATTTTTTTTGGTTCATTTAAGTGCTTGAATGCTTATGGTTGGATGAAACTCATTATATGATTAAATAAGTAGAATAGCATCTGCTTATTTTTAAAGTAATGTTTGGATGAAACTTCTTGTATGGTTGAACAAGTACTATCGCATAAGTTAAGTTAGGATTTGCTTAAAGAAGAAAAACATTTCCGTGTGTTTGGATGAAACTTCTTGTATGGTCAAATAAGCATTATCGCATAAATTAAGTAAGTTAGCATCGCATAAATTAAGTAAGTTAGCATCTGCTTATTTTTTAAACCGGTTTGCGATAAGAAACACGAACACCATCTGCATATCTCAAAACCAGTTGAAAATAAGGAAAAACCCAAACCGCCCTAACAAAATATAGATCACTAAAGTTTGACCCATCTGACTTAAAAGTCAACTCATCATTCTTTAGATTTATTGTTTTTTTTTCTTATCTAGTTCATGACATGCAGATTGTTTATTTTGAAAAATAGCAAATATAGACATGTTGAGACTTTCTCATACTACAAAACTGTTATGTAACTATAAATTGTTTATCCTCATTACTTGGTTCACTTCTTGGTGAATATCCTTCACTATTTGACTAAAAATGGAGCGAAATGATCTTGTTTTGTTCCTCACTATTTGACTAATGTAAGTAACGACATTAATGCATCATTTTGTAGGTGGAGAACCTACCACTTACTTTCGAGTCTGAAGAGCACTATTTTGGCTCTTTTGTTTATCCTTTGCTAGAAGAAACACGTGCTGATTTTGCTTCTTCCATGGAGATCATGTATAGAGCTCCATTTGCTGAAATTTTATCCTTTAGCGAGTCCAAATGTGGTGAAAATATGGTCTACGAGGTTATTGCTGGTCCTTGGAAGAATCAGTTTAGTGAACGTGGCAAAGATGCTTACTGCACGTTACCTGGTGATCTGCTTATTTTAGTAGATGGGAAACCAGAATCCATTTCTGACTTGCGGCGTGTGGGAAGAACATGGGCTCTTTCATTGGTTAAAAGTAATGAAGACGATAGTACATTGTTAAAAGTTAAGGCATCAAAACCAATTGAATTTCAAGAGGGGATGTTTGCTGTTTTTGTGATGAATATAACAACTCAGAGAAGAATATGGAATTCGTTGCACATACATAGAAATCTTAATATCATCAAAGAGGTTCTTTACTCTCATTCTGAGGTAAGAAGTTTGCTGATTAAAATTTAATAAAATTTCTCTTTTGTCCACTGGTGATCTCGTTATTAATTATGGATATGTTGTTTGCAGGTTAAGGATAACTGCAATATATGTTCAACATCTTTGGTTATGATAGTAAAAGATATGATCAACATCTTTTGGTTAATCTGAATGAGTCCCAAAGGACGGCAATCATGGTAGCGCTTTGTAAACGCAATGTTGCCATGGTTCATCTGTGGAACAAATATGGGGACCACCGGAACAGGGAAAACCATGACAGTCAGTGTTTTGCTTTTTATCCTCTCTCAAATGAACCACAGGACCCTTGCTTGTGCTCCAACGAATGTGGCTATACTACAGTTAGCCTCATGTTTACTAAGCTTGGTAAGAGAATCATCTAAAATCACAACTGCAAGTGGTGATTATTTCTGTCCCGTTGGAGATGTGGTCTTGTTTGGCACCAAGGAGAGGTTGAATGTTAGTACTGACATTGAAGAAATATATCTAGAACATCGGGTTAAGAGGCTTGTAGAGTGTCTAGGGCCTGTTACTGGTTGGAAGCATTGCATAAGATCTATGATCGATTTATTGGAAAACTGTGTTTCTGAGTATCATATGTTTGTAGAAAATGAGTTGTGCAAAGAGAAACAACAAGAAGTTAAATCATTCATTGAGTTTGTGCGAGATCGATTCAATTCTAGTGCACGACCACTCAGAAGGTGCATTGTTACATTTTGTACTCATATCCCGAGAAGTTTCATGGGGGAATATAATTTCAAGAATATGATCTCTCTTTTGGATAATCTGAGTTCTTTGGAGTCATTGCTATTTCAAAAGAATGTGGTTTCGGAAGAACTTCAAGAATATATCAGTTTTGTTAGAGCCATGTCTCTATCTGTTCTTACAACTCTGCAGCAATCTCTTGACGAGCTCACTCTCCCATCTTTCTCAAACAAATATGCAATTACACAGTTTTGTTTTGAAAGAGCCTCTGTAATATTTTGCACAACTTCAAGTTCGCACAAGTTGCATGCTGTCAATATGGAGCCTTTGGATATATTGGTCATAGACGAAGCTGCTCAATTGAAAGAGGCAGAGTCCATCATTCCCCTTCAACTTCCGGGATTGAAGCATGCTATTCTTATTGGAGATGAGCACCAATTACCTGCAGTGGTTAATAGCAACGTAAGTCTTTACTTATCGATTTATTTTAAGACTACAGTTTACATTTTAGTTTTATAGCTATATTTTGATAGACTACATGTTTGTGGACAGGTTTGTGCTGAATCTGGTTTTGGAAGGAGCTTATTTGACCGATTAAGTTCTTTGGGTCATTCGAAACAACTTCTTAATGTTCAGTACAGAATGCATCCTTCCATCAGTGTCTTCCCAAATCAGATGTTTTATCAGAATCAAATTCAAGATGCACCAAATGTGCTATCCATAAGTCATGAAAAGACATATCTTTCAGGACCAATGTTCGGATCCTATTCATTTATAAATGTTGTTTGTGGAAGAGAAGAAAAATATGACAATGGAACAAGCCTAAGAAACATGGTTGAGGTGGCTATTGTGCTTAAAATTGTACAAAATCTCTATAAAGGTGTGCATATTGGTTATCATTTCATATTATTTAACTTTTTATTATTATTATTATTTTATTATTTTGGGTAAATTTACTTAAATATAACCTATTCTTTCACATTTATAGCATGGAAGGACTCAAAGCAGAAACTTGCTATTGGTATTATATCTCCCTATGTTGCCCAAGTTATTTCAATTCAAGAAAAACTAGCTCGTAAGTATGAGAAACTTGATGGATTTTCAGTAAAGGTGAAATCAGTTGACGGGTTTCAGGGTGGAGAAGAAGATATAGTTATTTTATCGACGGTAAGATCCAATGGCAATGGGTCTGTTGGCTTCATGTCAGGTTATCAAAGTACTAATGTTGCCTTGACCAGAGCACGGTACTGGATTCACTATTTTTTGTTTTTTTTTTAATAAATGACATTTTATCTTCTAAGTATGAATACTGTCTTCCTTTTTGTGTAGACATTGTCTTTGGATATTGGGAAATGAAAGAACCTTGACAAATAGCGAGTCCGTATGGAAAGAATTAGTCTGTGATGCAAGAAATCGCCATTGTCTGTTTGACGCTGATGCTGATGAATGCTTGAAGACGACCATTATAGCAGCAAAGAAAGAGTTGGATCAGCTTGATGACCTGGTTAACGGGAATAGTGTACTGTTTAAACATGCAAAATGGAAGGTGTGTAATTAGTATTTTTCCGCTCTGTATCATTATGCAATATCCTAGATTAGTTCTTAGTGTTTGTTGAACATTATGCCATCAGGTTCTCTTTAGTGATGATTTCAGAAGATCGTTTAGAAAGCTGATGGGTTCTCGCTTGAAAATGCTTGTTTTGAATCTCTTGCTGAAACTATCTAGTGGCTGGCGGCCCAAGAACAAAAATGTTGACTTAAGTTGCGAAACTTCTTCACAAATTTTGAAACAGTTCAAGGTTGAAGGGTTGTATGTTATTTGCACTATAGATATCATCAAGGAAGTCAAATACACACAGGTTTTGAAGGTTTGGGATATATTAGCCTTAGAGGAGATACGAAACTCAAAAACGACTCGAGGGCGATATTCTGCATACACAAATGATTTTAATAATCGTGCACAGAAAAATGTTTAGTGGGGTATGTTCCTTTGTTGTCTACTGAATCTTAGTTCTATAAGTAATGATTGTATTTATTTGTATTATACATGCTTGAGTCCATTTTCTGTATATTTTTCAGGAACTTGGAAGTTCCAAGAAGTTGGCCCGCATCCCAAAAAATTATCAGATTTCGTTATCTAAGTGACTGTGAAGATGAAAGTGAAGTGAGTGTGAAACCTAATGATGCTAGAAATTATGTTGAAAACTCAAAAGTAAGTGAAAGCTTATTGCTTATGAAGTTTTACTCGTTGTCACGTGGGGTCGTGAGCCATTTGCTTTCTGGAAAAGAAGTTGATCTTCCCATGCAAGTCACTGATGAACAAATGGACATAATTTCATCTCGCAAAAGTTCATTTATAACTGGGCGATCAGGAACCGGAAAAACTACTGTTCTGACAACGAAGTTGTTCCAACACGAACAGAAATTTCGCATTGCTTCTGATGGTATTTATGAAGGAGAGAGCAGCCAGTTTAGGGCAGCTGAAGATATCAAAACGAGTGGTCTTCGTCAGCTTTTTGTGACCGTCAGCCCACACTTATGTTATGCTGTGAAACAAAATGTTTCCCACCTTACAAGGTGCGCAAATACTCGTTTTTCGTCCCTTTTTCACATCTTTTATTGTCTCGTTCTGACTTTATGAATTTATGTCTTTAACAGTATTTCAAGTAACGGGAATTCATTAGCACAGATCAATCTTGATGATACAGATGTCATTACATCAGAATTTAATGATATTCCAGACACATTAACTAACATCCCCATAAAAAGTTACCCTCTCGTAATAACATTTCAAAAGTTTCTGATGATGCTGGATGGTACATTGGGGAATTCGTTCTTTAATAGATTTCTTGAGGCGAGAGAAGGTTCTCATGGCAACATTATAAGTTCAAGATCTGTTGCATTGCAAACTTTCATGAGATTAAGGGAGGTTACATTCGACAGATTTTGTTCGGTTTATTGGCCCCATTTCAACTCAAATCTTACAAAGAAGCTTGATTGTTCCAGAGTGTTCACAGAAATTATTTCTCATATAAAAGGAGGCTTGCAAGCAGGGGAATGCAGTGATGGAAGATTGAGCTGCGAGAGTTACTCTTTATTGGCCGAAAGTCGTTCTTCCACTTTAACAAAGAGAACAGAGATTGTTTACAAACTCTTTCAAGCCTATGAAAAGATGAAAACTAAGCGTGGGGATTTTGATTTGGGAGATTTTGTAAATGACATTCATCACAGGCTTAAAAATGGGAATTATGGTGGTGATCAAATGGATTTTGTGTACATCGATGAAGTGCAAGATCTTAGTATGAGGCAGATTTCTCTTTTTAAATATATTTCCCAAAATGTTGACGAGGGCTTTATATTTGCGGGTGATACTGCACAGACAATTGCAAGAGGAATTGACTTTAGGTTTCAGGAAATACGACATCTGTTCTATAAGGAGTTCTTAAGCACTAGAGCATCTGGAAAACAAGAAAGAGGCCTTTTATCTGAGATTTTTCAGTTAAGACAGAATTTCAGAACTCATGCTGGTGTGCTCGATTTAGCTCAGAGTGTCATTGACATTTTATACTGTTACTTTGTTCACTCAATTGACAATCTAGAGCCTGAAACTAGTCTTATTTCTGGAGAAGCTCCTGTTCTACTGGAATCTGGTAACGACGAAAATGCAATTGTAACAATCTTTGGTGGCAGTGAAAGTAGTGGAGAAGTTGTGGGGTTTGGTGCTGAACAAGTCATATTGGTACGTGATGAACATGCAAAGACTGAAATTTGTGAATACGTTGGAAGACAAGCCCTTGTTCTCACTATACTGGAGTGTAAGGGACTTGAGTTTCACGTAAGTGCCTTAATTATATTCTGTTAAAAACTTTTGTCACAAAAGGTTATTGATTAACTTATTTTTTAATTTTAGGACGATTGTTGTACAACTTTTTGGGACATCCCTTTGAAAGACCAGTGGAGAGTAATATATGCATACATGAAGAAATATGATTGGCTTGATGAGAAACTTCCTCAGTCGTTCCCGACATTCACCGAGGCAAGACATGGTGTTTTATGTTCTGAACTGAAGCAATTATATGTGGCTATTACTCGAACCAGGCAAAGGCTATGGATTTGCGAGAACAAAGAGGAGCTCTCAAAACCAATGTTTGACTACTGGAAAACGAGGGGACTTGCTCAAATAAGAAAGTTGGATGATTCAGTGGCACAGGCTATGCGGGTTGTTAGCAGCCCTCAGGAGTGGCGGGAGCGCGGTAAAAAGGTAAGTTTTCTTTTATTTTGTCTATTACTGCTTTAGTTTTCTTATGATTTACTGGTATTACATTATTTGACATGACCATTATACGGGTTTCAGTTTTTTCATGAGAAAAATTTTGTGATGGCAACTATGTGTTTTGAGAGAGCTGGAGACACAATGTGGGAAAAACTGGCCAAAGCCTCTGGTCTGAGAGCATCTGCTGATCAAATGCGGGAAACAAATCATGAAGCTTTTAAAAGTTATGTTAGAGAAGCAGCAGGAATATTTGAGTCTATTGGGAAACTCGAGTCTGCAGCTTCTTGTTATTGTGATTTGAGGGAGTATGAAAGAGCTGGTAAAACATAAATACTTGTCTCTAGATGTTTGGATTTTGGCTTAAAGATGTTTGGATTTGGGTTGTGTTTGATCTCACGGGTCAGACAAAAGGAATTAACTAAAAGGGGAACGGGTCATGTGGGTCATTTTAAAGGAATTAGTGAAAGGTGAACGGGTCAAAGATTTCAAAAGTATATAGTAACATTCCATTATTTTTACTCAAAGATTTGGATCAGTGCTTTACTGATATAACTATTTGTAACATTCCTGAATTTTAAGTTGAACTCTTGTATTTGTGTAGGAAAAATCTATTTGTCCAAATGTGGAAAGATTGATGCAGCAGCAGAGTGTTTCACTCTATCAGGCTGTTATAGTGATGCAGCGGAAACTTACGCCAAGGGAGATATGTTTTCAAACTGTCTTTCAGTGTGCATAAAAGGGAAACTTTTTGATAAAGGCATGCAGTATATTGAATACTGGAAAGAACATGTTAATGTCAGAAGTAAGGAAATGCGAAAAATTGAGCAAGAATTCTTAGAAAAGGGTGCTCTCGATTACCATGAGCATAAGGATCCTAAATCCATGATGAAATTTGTCAGATCGTTTTGTTCTATGGAGTCTAAACGTGTATTCTTGAGGTCTTTAGACCGCCCTTACGACCTTTTATCATTGGAAGAAGAATCAGGCCATTTTCTTGAAGCTGCTGAGCTGGCAAGGTCGTTAGGTGATGTTATAAAGAAGCCGATCTTTTGGAGAAGGCTGGACATTTTAAGGAAGCAGCAGTTCTGGTGCTTTGGTATGTGTTCTTTTCTCATTGTGGGGAAATGGTAACAAAGGTTGGCCATTGAAGAAGTTTCCTCAGAAGGAAGAACTTTGTAATAAAGTAAAGTGGCTTGCAAAACAGGATTCATGCAAGTTCTATGATTTTGTTTGTAATGAGCTTAGTGTACTCTCTGATCAGCATAGTAGCTTGACTGAACTGAAAAAAGATTTAGATGCTTCCCGGAAAAACAAGAGCCTAAGGGGAGAAATTTTGTCGATTAGGAAAATCTTGGATGCTCATTTTCGTCTAAGTTCCTCTAAGTACGAGTGGGAGGACGAGTTACCGGTTGATATAAATAAGCACTGTGAAGACATGATGTTTCAGAACCGGGTTTCTGTTAGAACGCTGTTTTATTATTGGAATTTGTGGAAGGAGAATGTTTATGGAATTTTCCAAAACGAGGACCGTTTTAAACACAATGATTTCATATATCTTTATTTTGGGGCGAGGAAACATCATGTAGATGGTTTAGTTTACCAGTTAGTATTCAAGGATGCTCATTGGATACGAAACCCTATTCGCAAGGGTCTTCGTAGGGACGGGGGGGTTCTAACTATGCATTTTACAGATTTGGTGTCTTATTGGGCGTCGGAATTACGTTCTGTGGGTATTAAGGTACTTGAAACTCTTGAAGGTCTCCGCAAGTTAAAGTCAAACGGTTCGGCCTTTCACCAAAGCACATCTGTTCTTCACATTTGTGACGTTTCCAACTTTCTGTTCAGCTGCGAGTATTTTAAACTCACTCCCCCTTTCGACAAGATGGTGCATAGTATTGGGAAAAATTCCTGGGAAGATTATTATGATCTTATGTTTCCGTTAGATTGGCGAAAATCAATGTCTGAGAACTTGGTTTATTTAAGAACGACTGATTTTTGTGTCAACGTGCTTGATGACATTATTCTTCGAAGTGTTGACATCATGAGTGACCTCGACTATTGTACAATTGGGAGGGTGATGATGACGTGTCTTGGTTCAAAAACATCAGTAGCACTTTATGAGCGTCTCATTAATAAGCTTGAATCGAAACCTATGTGGAAGTTATTTGTTGGAAAACTTAGGGATGTTGGTTATAAAGAGCATCTTGTTCTTCCAGAATTCATGCTTGCTCTGAATGACGCTTTTAGAGCCAACCGTATGGTTTTTGGCTGCATTTCACCGGAAAGTTTTGCGCGTCTTATAGATCGTCTTCTTTTTGTGGCATCTTGGTTATGTCAAACCTTTTACACTGCAAAGTCTTCTTTTGCTGGATGGTTTACACATCTTCACTCTTCTGTTACCCCAACTAAATTGAGTCCAAAACCGAAAATATTAAAGCGTCTCATAAGCTTTTATGTTGAAATAGTCCAAAAAATCCTCTACAATAGAGAAAATACTCTTCTTTGGTGCGAATTATCAAGTGAGGATCGCTCATTTTATCATAAACTTTTAGCATTGAAGCTAGTTATGATGCTGGCTTTAGTTCTTCTGGAAGAATCGGATCACTCACAAGTACTACTTGATTTGCTAACGGGTAGCAGCAATATTGCGGATTTGCTTCCACAGAAGTTTGTTTCCTGTCTTCTAAGGAAAAGGAAGGAGGGTCGTTCTTTGAATTTTGATCCAGAAGTCGTGGCAGACGCCTTTATGAGTGTAAAGGATCCTCTCGTGATTGTATGCCGGGGAGATTTGAGTCCTAAAATCCATGCTCCATGTGCTATATTTGTGGACCTTAACAAATCTAAAGAGGAGATAATGCGCGTGTTGTTTTCAAGGAAGAATACACATAGTGTCAACACTTCTCACAATGTTGTTGGGACGATGTTTGAGCCACCATCTCAGGTGAATGCTAACCTTAACGTGAATCCAGTGAATGAATGCAAAGGGGAACTGCAAATGAAACAGAAAGTTCTGAAAGAAATATCCGAATTCATAACCAGGAAGAAGGGAATTTTACCGCATATATTCTCTATGGAATCTACAATGAAGGTAAGTGGCACTGTGGTTCTTTTAAGTTTTATCATCATTGATCTAAACTCTAAAATAGGATGTCTTTTAATTATATGTTTTGTTTTCAGACAGAATTGGATAAAAAATTTTGCTCTTTGGCTACTGCTCTTGAAGATGAAAAATTCTGTACTGGGGAAGATATTACACTTGTAGTTAGTGAATTTAGTAAACTGAAGGTGCTTTTGGAAGCATGTGAGTTAAGGTTAGATTTTTAGTATTCTGAATGTTACGTGTTTATCACATATTTAAGTACATTATAATAACTGAAGACTTTTTGGGTGTTTGGGTCTTTTTCAGTCCACAAAAAGAGGAGCATTCAGATTTCATTAAGAACACGAATGGGATATTGGATTGGCTAAACACTAGTAGGCCAACGGTAGATGATTTCTTGAAGCGTTATGGCAGTCAGGAACCTAAGGCTGGGCAAATGGAAGTGCCAGAGTGCAGCAGCAGCAAATCTGAGGTCGAACAAAAGGGTGATGATGCTAAAAACAAGAGAGGGAAGGGAAACAAGCAGAAGAAAGGTAAACCGACCAAAGGCAAAAAGAAATGATGGTATAAACACGATGGCTAGGTAGTTTTTCCATATAGATAGACGTTTTCTTGTAGGTTGAGAACTTTAATATTCATACTACTATAAACTTTTTGGTTACCTTTTTAGGATGGTTCTGATTTCATTCTCATCACGACAAAACTCTAACTGATCGTCTGGGTTGAATCAAAGTTGCAAAGATTAAAAAAAAAAAAAAAACTAATGAGCTTGTGATGTACATGAAGCCTACATGATAACACAAGGTAGTCAACACTTGCATAGTCCTAATTAACTCAAGATCAAGAAAGTTTAAGATAAACAATCCCGATACAACCCCTAACCGGTCGTATCAATTGGTGCTTTCATTATCTCGTTGAGAGGGCTTACGATTAGGGTTCCAACCCCAAAAAAAAAAAATAATAAATAATAATAATAATACTATTCATCCGCACTATTCACGGTCATTGCTCATCGCGGTACTATTCATCGAAAAAATAAAACTTTGAGTTATTAATCGCTGAGTATTATTCATGGCATCTGGCAGCTGATCAGACGCTAAATACGCACTCTCTAAGCTCTTGCAAATGGAGTACGGTGATCGAATACGAGAGTGAGTTTGTGGACTTGCAAATCGAGTGATGGGGATCTCGAATCTTTACTTAAATCGATTTATATCTCGGGACTTAAACCGCTTCTACAATGTGCTCTTAAGGTTAGCGCCTACAACTTTAGGAGAAGCATGTTCCATAGCCCAGTATAGTGGAGGCTCCTTTTGAGATAATTGCGGGGAAAAAGTTGAACATTGAAGAGAAAATAGATATCGCTCTATCATGACCAAGCCAACGATGAAAGCCATGCTGCATAGCGCGATAACGATGTTTTTGATATTGGTGAGAGTAATGTGGAAAGCATGGAAGTTTGTAGCGAGTTTAGCGAATTTTCGAAAATAAAGAAAGTGTGGAAGATGTTGTGGGTGGTGGTGAAGCGTGTAGGGTTGACGAAGATGAGTGAATATAGTGATATCGCTACTTAAGGATGGAGGTGGTATATCGATGATAGTATAGATGAAATAAATTTGGGTTTAATCAAGGAGTTTGTGATTAAGATGTTGGAGGGTAGAGATGTTTTCAGAGAGAGTTTGGTTGTTTTTTTGAAGTGGGTATATCGCGAGAAGAGTTGTGGGGCATCAAAAGATGGAAGAAGGGTGTTGTGTTATGTCCAAGGCAAAGGAATACGAAGAAGAAAAAAGCGAAGGCTACAATTCAAAGAAGATTATGGGATCCCGGATTACGCGGATGTTGCAGAGGAGACGCCCAAACGACTCAGTCCAAACGTATGGCATAAAGATTATGTCATATAATCTATCTTTATTTACGTGTCTTTGTTTAGGATTGTTTTCAATTTTATTTAGGAAAGTCAATTAAGAATGTTTTAAGACAACACCTTGAGGCAATGTGGTTTGAAGGAGTGAGAATGATACGCTGGGCCGAGCCATGGCCTATTAAGGTCTTGGGTTTTACCCTACTTTGTCTTATAAATACTCTTGTAATCATTTATGATAATCAATCAAAGTTTAAGATAAACAAATCTCTAGTTCTTCTCTATATTCTTAAGGAGCTCGCGACACGCTAAAAGTGGTGCCTTATCCCGATACAACCCCTAACCTGGTCAGATCACGCTGGGCCCGAGCCCATGGCCTATTAAGGTCTTAGGGTTTTAGCATAATTTGTCAACATATAACTACATTTGATGACTAATCAAAGATATAATCATGAATCTCTGTTCTTCTCTATATTCTTAAGGAGCGTGGTGCCTTATCCCGATACAACCCCTAACTGGTCGTATCACAACACTTGCATAGTCAAACCAAGAGAATATTAAAAGCTGTGATATGTTCTATTTTCTTATCCGCAAACCCCGACAATGATGTTAGAATGGTTACTCTAGAAGTTCACCTAACGCCGTGAAGGAATCCACAACCGTGAAGTTGTTTAAAGGTTGATACATTTGTCATGTTGCTACATCTCTAACAACCTATAAACCTTTTGTTTTATTTAGCTATATCTACCACGCATAAATTTTAAGGTCTTTATAATTATCTCGATTTAAACTCAAATGCGCAAACATTTTATGACATGTCCATTCGCGAAAGAGGTGTGCAAGAAAGTGTTCATACCTTGCAAGGGATGTTAGGAATGTCGGGTGGTTGATAGCTTCACTAAAAGACATGTTTATTAAGTTATTTGCTTATACTCTTGATAAGAGAGAGAATTTGTTTGGCAATGGTCCGCAAGCTTCAAAGCGGGTCACAAAAGAGCTTACAAAATTTTAACTATTTTCACTTTTTCTCCCTTCGTTTTCTTTTTTTGAAATGCATCAATTATATTATTAAAAAGGCTAATACAAAACAGAGCCAAACACCCTTATTGTCTATGAGGAACAACACAAGAAGGGAAAAACAAAGACCCTAGGAAAATCATAATACATACAAAACCTTTTATGAAAACAGAAAGAGATACTCATGTTTAGCTTATCGCCTATGACTTTCATATACACGTCCTAACTTATATTTCCGTGGGCGTTTTAGAGTTTCACCTTAGTTATCCTAAAATATTTACACAGTGAGATTTGAGTCTATACCAAAATTCCAAGAATATCTTACCATTATGCCAAACCACTCACGAAGTTGTAAAAACTTATAACTATCATCACTAAAATATGAGAGATATCAAGTTTAAACTATAATTACCAAATAAAAAAGGGAAAATTCCCAAAAGAGAAAAGTCGCCCAAAGGTACATCACTCTTTACCTCCTCATATTCTAAAAGTCCAAAAAGACCAAGGCGGACGACGAGACAACTGTACAATTCAACAATATTTTGATAAGTGTCTCTTATTTTAATATTATAGTACATTTAATTTAAAGTACAAGTTGCCCAAAAAATAAAAGACATTTGTCAAAAAATATGGTTGAGTTGCCCAATAGTACAATCGCCCTGGTCTCTTTTGGACTTTCGAAAAATGAGGGAGAAAAGAGTGATGTTTCCTCTTATTCTTTGTCACTTTTGAGAATTTTCCCATAAAAAAAAAAGTTATAATGTATTTGGAGGCCATCCATGTTTTTAACTTTTTACATACAAGCCACCCATTTATTGGAATCAACTTATACGCCGTTCAACTATGTATTTATTTTCGTTTACACCAATTATGACCAAATTTATAAGTATAATGAAATGTGACTATATACTACCAAAAGTAATTTAGAAGGATAAAAATAAAATTCCGCATTAGTGTTAGGTTTAGTTTTGCCGTTTTGGTAATTATATATTTTAGTTCGATCAAAGTTGATATAAACGAACACTAACACATAATCGGATAATTTTTTTTTCAAAATTTCGGTCCAAGATTTATTAAAATCACATGTGATTCGTGAAAATCACATGTGATTCGATTTTTGTAAATCACATATGATTTTTGCAAATCATATGTGATTTGTAAAAATGATATATGATTTGAAAAAATCATATGTGATTTGTAAAAATCGAATCACATGTGATTTTTGAAAATCATATGTGATTTTTCTGGGTGGAATTTTTGAAAAAAAAATGTTTACTGTTTGTTAAATGGCTAAAATTTTGATAAAAATTAAATGGCTAAAATTAATTTATTAGATCTATGGTAAATATGATATCTATATTAATCTCAACGCGCAGTGGGTATAACTTTTTGTTAAAGACCCTTTTTACCAAAGAGAAAAGTTCTATGCAGAACATAAATTATTCAAAGAACATATGTTTTAATCCCCACCATCCAATCATTTAAGATCTGACGGAGTAGATCAATCCATATTAAAAGACGGAAGGCCATTTTTGTAATTACATAACCCCACCTAACACATTCACACTCTTCTACATCTGCAACACTTTATCTCTCTCTCAATTCCCAAATCTCAACAAACACTCAAACCCTAATAAATCAATCAATCAATCGAGTAAATTAGACACCACCACCGGTAGCTAACTTTCTCTCGACCAAAACACCTCAAATCGAGTCATTTTAATCTATTTAAAAGATGGTGGTGAAATATGGTGAGTTACGAATTAAACCAAGTCATTTCAATATGGTTGACTTGAAAGGTGAGTTACGAATTAAAGATGGTGGTGAAATAGATCTAATTATTGATGTGACTTATGAAGATTGAAATAAATAAATTTTACATTTTGTGGTGGGAATCACACGACGCCCGAAATAAATAAATTTTACATTTTGTGGTGGGAATCACACGACGCCATCGAAGAAACCTCGTGCATGCCTTGGTTTTTATAGTGTGTTAATTCAAATACATCACATACTTCCTTAATCCCATTAAGAGGGTAAATCAGGTGGGTCATGCATCCACGTGGGGGTAAATACTAAAAATGGGATCAGGTTAATATGGGTGAGCTTTGGAACGGGTGAAACCGGCCAATTTGTCTTCGAAAAATATACTCTAAAATAAGTTGTTTCTAGATTGGGAATTGTTTATTGCAAAAAAGTACAAGATTTTAATGCGTGGTGTACATTTTGTTAGTGAGTTATTGTTTGGATTTAGAAAATCTGAAAATGAAGTGTTCGAGATTCAAGAGAAAAAAAAAAAAAAAAAGAAGAAGAAGAAAATGGTGAAAAGAAAAAAAAAAAAAAAAAAAAGATGATAAAGAAAGATAAGATTGTTTTTACTAGTACCAAGTAATTGCATTTACTTTTTGTTTTTCAATGTGACTTTGTATTCTTTTAACAGTAAAAAAAGATGTTTATAAATAAAGCAAACTTTTACGGAGTACTAGTATTCAAATGTGTTTTTATGTTCCTAGAAAGCAATTGTGGTATCTTTTATTTCATTTTGTATAAAAGGTTAACAAGATAAAAGAGCAACAAAGAGGTGGTCTCTTTTATTTCATATGTGATTTTAACACAAATCACATGTGATTTACCTCAAATCACATGTGATTTTACCTTAAAATATTTTTTTAAATTGAATCACATGTGATTTATTACTCTAAAAATCGAATGTGACTTGTAAAATCACATGTGATTTTATTTTTTATTTATTTATTTTATTTTATTTTATTTATTTATTATTTTTTTGTAAACTGTGTTTCTGACTAGACATTGCGAGCGCCTAAATCACATGTGATTTTGTGATTTATAAAATCGCACGTGATTTTTAAAATAACAAATCACAAGTGATTCTACAAATCACATGCGATTTATCCACGAATCACAACAAAACAGAATCATGTGTGATTTACTCATTTTTAGATTAAAACATAATCACGAGTGATTTATACACGAATCACAACGAAAAACAGAATCATGTGTGATTTTTAAAAATAAAAAATCACATGTGATTTTTTTACGAATCACGTGTGATTTTTCTGGACGAAAATTTTGAAAAAAATTTCGTCGAAAGTATATAAAAGTGCATATCCATAGAAAGATAATTTAATTCTCGCCGCGACGGTATATTTTTTGTAACTTGAAGATTTACCGTTTGATAGACATGTTGTTTTTTAAAAAAGGATGAATAAGTGGGTTATTATATTAAATGGGTTGAAATGACAATTTTATCCTCCCTTTGTTATTTTTTTGTATCATGTGCACCGATGAAAGAAGATAAAAGGCCAAAATGTAATGTATTATTCTTTAGATATTTAGGTTGCGTTTAGTTGGGGGAAAACACCCTTGTTTTCCACAAAATGTTTTGTGGAAAACAAGGAAAACAGATCGCGTTCAAATCAACGTTTCCAACAAATGTTTTCAAAACACAAATCCCTATTTCCTAACTTATGAGGAAAATTACAAAACAAATTTTAGTTGTTTTTCAGAACCTCAACCTTCCCTCCTTTCTTCAAAATGAAAATAAACATCAATAAACGCTTTTATATTTTCAAGTATTTTGTGAGATTAATTCTCCTTTCAAATTTTACAAAACTGAGAGATAGAAAATAAGAGAATTTGTTCTCCAACTAAACGTACCCTTAATGTTTTGTACTTATCTCACCTCTTTTACCAAATACCCCTAATAATCCGTTGACAAAACTTTTTGAAATTAACAAAGAAAACCATTTCTATAAAAAAAACGCCCGGTCCAATCCACTAACAACCATTTCATAACCCAACTAAACTTCTTCCCCAAACAACAAACTCCATTACAACATCACCTGATCACCACCATAAACCACCATAACAAACACACACACCAAACACACACACTTACACCATGTCCGTACACGACCAAGCCGCAGTAGCAGTCCTGTCACAAGTCGCCTTAGCAGCCGACGGCGCCGTACTCGGTGTAGCCCTAGCATACATCGCCGTCCGTAGCGTCTTAAAATTCAAAACGACGTCGTCTGCGCTACACAAACTCAAAAACGCACCGTCAGTATCAGTTTCCGATCTCCGGTCAGTTTTAACCGATGATGATAGTGATAATCAGATAGTGATAGTGAGAGGTGTTGTTGAGACGAAAGCGAATGTGACTGGTGGATGGATGAAGCATAATAATGTTTTACATGGCCATGAGAGTGATGAGAAGGCTGTTATTTTGCAGAGGACTCAAACGGTGCGATATTTTTCGATTTTGAGTCGGTTATGTTTTCGCGCGATTATTTTGTTGTTAGTTTGCTAGAAAATGTTTATATGATTATACGGAAAAATGAGAGAGAGTTATTTAATATATAGTGCGAGAGTATAATAAGTTTGTTAGAAGCTGCGTTGATATAAAGTGATTATAACAGTATATAGAGAAAACGAGAGATAGTTATTCGGTATTTGTTAGAAGCTGTTTTGGTATTAAGCGATTAATTTAGAGAAATGAGAGATAGTTGTTCGGTATAGAGTGCGAGTATTGTTAGTTTGTTAGAAGATGTTTATATTGTGCCGTGTGAAGTTTATTTGAGTAATAGTTATTGATATAAAGCGATTATTTAGAGAAATGAGAGATCGTTATTGATTGCGATAATTATGTGAAGGTGTGTATTTTGTGCTATTTTGTTGTTGTGATAGTTATTGATCGAGGCACGAGTGTTGCTAGTTAGTTAGAAGGTGTTTTGGTATAAGGTGATTTGGTAGGGGAAATGAGAGATAGTTATTTGATATATATTTGTGCTTCTTAGTTTTTATTGTTGCGATACTTATCGATTCTAGCTGATTATTTTTAGTTTGTTAGAAGATGTTTATATGAATTATGTTCACTTCATTTTCGTATATAAAGCGATTATATAGAGAAATGAGATTTAGTTATTCAGTATATAGTGTGGATATTGTTAGTTTGTTAGAAGATGTTTTGATATAAAGTGATAACGTAGATGAAATGAGATAGTTATTTGATATGTAGTGCGAGTATTGTTAGTTTGTTAGAAGCTGTTTTGATTTAAAGTGATTACGTAGAGGAATTGAGAGAGTTATTTGATATAGTGCGAGTATTGTTAGTTTGTTAGATATGTTTGAGGGCTCCCTTAACTTAGTAATTAGTTTAGTGTAATTATAGTTATCGAAGTAAACTGATTATTGTGAGAAGATGAGAGATAATTATCCACTGTATATGTTGAGTAATGTTAGTTTGTTAGAAGCTTTTTGTATGCTCGTGTGTTAGAGGCTTTCTGATTTAGAGGTTAATATTTACTGAGTGTTGAAATATTTATTGATTTAAACGGATTATGTAATGAAAAGGAGAGACGATTATTCAATGTATAGTGTGATTATTGCTAGTTTGTTAGAAGCTGTTAACCTTTTTACACCATCGTTAGTTGATTTAACTGATATTATAAAGAACATGATAATATGAGATATAGTTCTCTGTTCTTAGTGTTGTTTAGTAAGTTTGATAGATACTTTCTATATATACTTGTGTTTGTTAGTTCATAGTTGTGATAATTGTCGACTTTTAAACTGATTATATTGTGTTGTTACTTGTTAGCTTGTTAGAAGCCGATTTTATGTTCTGCTATATTAGAGGCTTTATGATTTGCGTAATATATACTTTAGCGTTGTACTAGTTATTGAGTTAAATGGATTATATTGAGAAGACGCGAGAAGATTATTAGGTGGATGGTGCTGAGTGTCATCAGTTTGTTAGAAGCTGTTTTTATGCATAATGTTAACTTAGTGCTTACGTTAGTGCTACAAATATTATCGATTTGAATCGTTTTCTAATGAAGAGGAGGGATTGTTATCTGGTGGATGGTGCAGGGGATGCTAGGATGATATTTTGATCATGGCTATGAAATTTAAGTCATTCGATGTTTTTTGACCATGATAGATTGTATATACAGAGAGGGCGATACATGTCAGTTGGAATCAATTTTAGAAGAAAATTTAGGGGAATAAATTTCCAGATTAAACCGATTATATAGTGAAAGTGAATGACATACTTTTCTGTTTACTGTATACATAAGTGAGGAGGATAGCATCCTGTGGTCTTCTTAAAAACCTGTCTATAATATGGTATATTAGACTATTAGTGGTTTTCTGATTTATAATTTTATGTTACATGAACTTGGTATGTCTTGCAAAATTGCATATCTTTTAGGTAGAATGAGGTTGTTTTTTTAATATGATGTAATGTTTATATGTATAGCATAAAACTTAATTAGCATCCTCAGGGATAAAATTAGTGTTTCTTTTATAGTTTGGTTATGTTCATATGTTGTATTTCTGATTTCTAATATAAAGTGTGAATGATCTTGAATGATTGCAGTGTATATACAATGAATGGAGGGGATTTTTTGGATGGACTTCAGATTTCCGCTCTTTGTTTAGAAGACACTGGAAAGAGCAAGAATCCTTATCAATGAGAACGGTAATTTTAACTCTCTTTATTTCTTTTGACATGCTAATGATATTGATGAAATCCTTTGACCTTATCTTCCTATACATAATTGAGCTGACTTTCTAACTTAGTTGCCCTGCAGAAACCATGAAATATTAGATGACACCCCATATTGTGTTTTTTTTTATTCTTCATGTTCTTGCTGTATTTGTGGACCCCAACCGTAGGTTAAATATGACTTGCGTTTAAAATATGATATAAATGCATTAGTCTATCTCTAGGTAAAAATCCATAATGCAAATTTAGAAGACAATGTTAGGGCACAACTCTCACTGGGGCTCATATTGTCTTGTGATGTACCTCCCAGTGTGGCTACTTTTTCTTCTGCCAGTACTCTCTTGAATCCTTAATAGACTTGTTTATTTGACTTTTGTTTTTCTTGTAACAAAATTTTAGTTTGGTCTAGTACAACTTTTTGTTTTTAGAACTTCGTTTTCCAAGTGCCTATGAAGCATTTATTTACTATTGTAATGTATCTTCAAGGTTCCTGATTATGTATGACGTGTTGTGGGATTCACTGCACGTCTACATTTAGATGCCTTCTGTTTTTGACTAGATATTCCAGTCTCCACTCTCTTTTCAGCCGCTAATTTCACCAGTTATGGCAATAGCAAAAGTAATTATACAGTAGTGTTTAAGCATTCGTGTTATTAAATGTATATTATAGCTATGTTTCTAAACTGAAACTTTTGTACGTTAGAGTAATTGAGCATCTAATAATTTGCTTTTGTTCCTATGCTGGCTAAGTTTTTAGTCTCCCTACCGTGGAGATATTTTATTTTAGCTTTCTAGGTTTCCAGTTACTTACTTTATAATGCCCCTTAGTTTCTCATGCATATGTTTAATTATTGACCGTCTATTTTCATGATCTGTTGATCAATATGTGTGTGGTCTTAACATTTTGATGTTATACGACTGATGAATAAAACTTTTGAGTATACTTTACAGTGCTTTATTTTGTGAATCCGTCGATTTGTTACTGAGACATGATGCAGAGTAATTATATAGTTTGTAGTTGGCTAGTTACTTGGTCATGCGTTTTCTCATTATATTTGAAGATATTTGAATATTCTACATTTGATACTGCTTATTTTGTCTTTTGGTACTCTATGTTTTGATACACTTTTATATGTCACAAACAACATTAATCATCTTTGCACTTCAGAAGCTAATGTGATATCCATGATTTCTTCCTCAACCAGGTTCCTTTTGTCCTTGTTGATGGGGTTAAGTGGCCACCATCTGATTATCTGAATGTAAACTTGGATGGCTCAAAGCATCCTTTACCTCTTACGACTGTATACCACAATTTGCAGCCTATTACTGCTTCTCCTTACACTTTCCTCCAGGCATTTTTTGGTCATGAATACCCTGTAAGTCCAAACATATATTATCATGGTTCATCTTTTTAAAGTAATTTGTGAATTCTTTTGATCTTAGCTGTCTTATTTATTTCTTACTGGTGATAAAGGTTGGGCTTCTGGATGAGGAGAAAATTCTACCAGTTGAAAGGAAATCACTGCTGTTGGCATCGTCAGCTTGAAAAAGATATTCCTGAAATGATGTCATGCAAGGATCTACCTTTTTTCCTGTAAGGATTATTCGATATACTCCAAACGATGAACCTGTTGATGTTTATGTTCATGTGATTTTTATGTTTCTACTTTGTCCTTTCTCTTGCAATGCCATAAATAGAATGCATTATAGCACCCAGGTCATCGTTTTTTAATCATATATCTTGTTGCATGGTTGCACTGGAATATGCATCTTAACATTTGCAATATAGCTTTAATTATTTTGTGACTTTATTTTGTAATGTAAATTAGGATGTCAATTTACAAATAAACTCACCTTGTAACTTCATCTGGAGACTCTAGTTGCAGAAAACTTCACTAGCATGTCAGCTGTTTATTCACCCGCTTCTTTGATAATAACTTATTTTGTAACAATGTATAGTGCAGATTTTCTCATCACATCTTATCTTCTCCTTATAACTACATTAGAACAGCTGCCACAACTTGATCTAAAACTCTAGTTTTAGGGTGGTTGTCTATTCTCTCAACTTTGCACAAGACCTTGCCTAGTTACATCTATCAACTTTATCACTGAAAAAATGCATATACCACAAAATCTCATCTTCTAGGCCTTAACTCATATAAGAACTTTAAAACTAACCTTCTGTATAAACTAGGTGCATGTTTGGCGCACAAGCTTTTAGGGTATGTTTAGATAAACTAGGGGCATGTTTAGCTTACAAGCTTTTAGGAGCATATTAGAGCTTAAACCTCTGATAAACGTCCTTATGGGAGCTTAATATGAATGGTACCAGTATGCATTGCCTTTGTTTGGGATATCAAAGGTTAAGTTTTGTTAATCAAAAAAGCTTCTGAAGATTGCACTTACCATGGAATTACTAATATTGTTTTTTGAAAAGCACTTGTTTGTTAACTAACCTACTACTTTAAATGATAATAACTTGGTTCTTCTAACTGACTGATGTTGCATTTGCTAGATCAAACATGAACAAAGATCAAATGGTAACGGAAGTCGACTTTAGGGCAAGAGTTTTATGGTGGAGTGGTGTTATTTTCGGTCACTGGCTACTGGCGCCATTGGCTATGTTGTTGTAAGGTATTGTAACTTTTTAGTTTCCTCTCAAAAGTTTCATTAGCAATATAGTTCTTCTGATGTTCCTATGCCTGTGCATCGCTTTTAGTAAGGTAATCTGTTTTATTCCTGCAACAGGGTTAAATATCTATGACCTATGTTAAATGTTGTTCTATGAACACTTATCATTATCAGGCCGTTGTTGTTGGTAGTACTTTCGTGTGGTACCTTGCAATGGATAATCTTGTTTTAAGTGTAGTTGGATAGTATGAATGTTTACAGGGTAAAAGCAATGATTGGGAATAGCGTATTTTTGGAATGTGTTTGGTTTAGGCTTATTGTAATAAGTAGAAGCAGATAATGAGCTGTAACAAAAAGAGGAAATAGTGTATGGTTTTTGCTTCTGCTGGACGAAATACAATAATCAGAAAAACAGTTGTTTGAATGGTTGGCAATTTGGCTTTTTTAGAGTTTAAGATATATTAATTAGAATCTTGAATAACCATTAATTTTTATAAGTCTACCTTTATTAGAAGAGAGAATATACTTCATTATTAACAATAGAGTTTTGAGGAAAGTTAGCTAAGTTACTTGCAATTCCCTATTTGTTAACAGAAAGTAGGAAAATTTGCTTTTTGGAAAACATAAAACAGGCTTACTAATAAAAACATTATCCACCGTATCAGGAACTGGAACAAATGGAAAGATTGGAGACAACGAAGGCAAAGTCAGCGACAAAACATTCAAGACAGTGAAGCAGCAGCAGCAGCTGAGACGGCAGAAGAGGTGGCGGATGGCGATGTTCCAGAGGGGCAGTTGTGTGTCATCTGCTTATTGAGGCAACGAAGATCTGCATTTGTTCCTTGTGGGCATTTAGTCTGTTGTCCAAGATGTGCTCTTTCAGTTGAGCGTGAAACGTCTCCAAAATGCCCTGTTTGTAGACAGGCTATTCGCAGTTCAGTCAGGATATACGAGTCTTGAGGTATCATTAGATTTTGGTTGCGAGATTTGAGTTTAGAAGTATAGTTAAATGAAAAAGGAATGTATATATGTTTGTGATGCTGTACATGTATGATGGGTTATCGTTGATCTTCTGCGCAAGGGAATTTTGAACTCTATTTTTTCTCATGAAGAAACTTTGATAACTGTTTGACAAAAAATAAATTACACGGTTTATTCTTGCAACTATTAAATTTCATGCATATCATGAATCTCTCTCCTCATGGTTTTAAAATTAAGACTTACAAAATACAAAGCCTATTATACAATACACAATGCACTATTAACGATCTTTCTCATCAATATTAATTTTAAGACTTATAAGTCTTAAAGCTTAATGTACAAAATACAAAGCAATATTAATGCACAAGATATTTAACATAGTCAATTAATTAACTCATTAATAAATACAATTAACGCAGTTATTAAAACACCCTTACACAATAAATACAAATTATCAGATATCAGACAACCAACTTAAACACAATTCCCGCATTAAATATTTAAATGTCACTAATACAAATAATAAAGAATTATCTGAATATTCGCCTCGAATACGAACGGGCCAAATGAGCCCGAGTCCGAATCTAGCAGACGGTCCAAACGGTCGAGCTCAAACACGGCTAAACAGGTCGAGTCTCAAGCGGAAGACGGGCTAAAAATGCCATTTCGAAGCTCCAAGACAAGTTAAACAAAATTTTGATATCCGTAAATTTATCAAAAAAAATAAAAAACTAAATACACGATTTATCGGAAACTTTTCTTGAGACCACATCGCAACGCTGAAGACTTCGCTAGTATATAAAATAAGTGTAAAGGTATGTTGATTGTATGTGTCATATTCAAAATATAACACCCATTAGGTCATGCGGGTTTGCAAAGTTAAAATGCTTCAGTGATCCATTTTTTCCTGAAAATGAAAGGTCAATTTGACCCGGTACCCGTCTAACTTGGACCCGTTTCGACCCGCATTCTCAATGATCCGGTTAAACCCAAACCCATTGAGATCGTTACCCGACTTAATCAAGTTACATTGTTATGTTAAACTTAGAGTTTGTCTAACCAATGCCCTCAAGGCATTGGTGAGGTCGTTGGTTTAGATGATTAAATAAGGAAATTTTTATAATTAAGTTAAAAATATCAATTTATTAAAATAATTTTAAAGTTTAATAAATATGTATTAAATGCATTTTTTTAATTTAAAAGAAAATTTTGAAATAAATTAATGTGGACTAACCAATGACAATTCTTTAAACTTAGAAGGGTATTAATTTAGGAGATGATTTGCAACAGACACTCACAAAACGATTGGACACTCAAATTTAGAGTGTTTGGACGTTTATACCCTCACATTATGTTTAGTCGTGTTGATCCTGTAAGTGTATAAACGTTTCAAACATTTTAATTTTGAATGCTCCAATCATTTTTATGAGTGTGAAATCATCTCCCATTAATTTATGATAGTTTTCCTTCACTTAACCAAATACAATTTTTGTATTTTACATTTCACTATCATGTTTATGCAAGTTATTGTCGTTATTACTTTTCAAACCATGAAAGTCGACTAATTAACCTTGCATGCGAGTCAAAGGTGGGGAAGATTCCTAATATTGTTTTCAAAATTTTGGACTAATATAGTATTTGTCGTATTTATTAGTTTTTTTCTTTTTACAGAGAGTGCCAATATTTTTTATAAATATATGACGTGTTAAAGGTGTCCAAATGCGTAGATTGAATGTATATGGTTGGAGTTGGTTCATTTGCCAAAACAAATAATTATATTCAGACAGGCAAGCTTAGTATAAAAAAAACAATAAGTTAGAAGCTATCTGACATGAAAATGTTCGCTGTTCTAACATGAAAAGTTGTCGAAACTATTTGACACCATTTTGTGAGTATTATGCTAATCTGTTATTACATTTTACTTTGATATAAGTATGATCGAATAAGCACTAATAACATTGATAGCGATAAATGATTTGTGACTATATTGTTGAAATCTAAGTTTAATATATGTTGGGTGCAAACAATTATGAAGTGATCACGCTGATTTTTTAAAAAGTGAAAGCTTTACGTTTTACCCAGTTTGAGTCTGGGAGACAGTGGTATGGTTCATACCCCACCCCCTGTATTAGTTCGCCTAGAAAACACTAAGGGGGTGTGTTTGTTGTGAAGGTTTAACTCTTGGGGTTAGGACTTAAGATAGAAAATGTATGTTTGGTAGTAAGCCAATCTTAGGGCTTGTTTTTTTTTTTTTGGGCTCAATTAAGATGGTTATAAAGAAAAGTGGGTCCCTTCTGTTATTCCCACTGATCGGAGAGTGGTGTAGTTTTAAATCTTTAGGCATTCGGATGATACAAACAAAATATGTGGGCCCAAAAAAAAGAAACACACTTATATATTATATGCTTTCCTTCCTTGTTTGGTCCATTAAGTTAAAAATAAACAGGCCCTTAACTACATATATAAAGAGAAAGTGGTCAAAGTTGAAAATGTTTAATGTTGAAAGTCAAACTCAGTTTGATACATCAAAATACTTGACAATTAATGTTCAAACTAAAAAATAGTCAATGTTGAAAAACTTAAAAAATCAACTAATCTTAGGGCATCCACTATGTTGGGTTTATGAAAAGGTTTAAAAACATGAAAATGTTTATATTTCATTTCAACCATAGTGGAAACTCATTTCATGTCTATGTGGCATGAAGATGTCCTAATTCTTGAACCTCTTTATAAATTCAATACATTTAATGCATTTTGTTCTATAATACATTTTATAAAATTGTAAAGGTTAATACCATAGTGAATATAGATTTATAATATCAAAAGGTCTAAAAATTAATGATGTTTTATTGTATAAACCTTTGTAAAAGGTTTATCATAATGGATGCTCTTAACTTCTTAACTACACACGGTTTAAATTCATATATTACACAATTTACCTTAAACTTAATATAGGCAAGTTTCAATTTCATAACACACGATTTAGATTCATATTGGAAATTTTCGGTTAACATTGATGATTCAATATGTAATCAACCAATTAATGAAGTCAATGCTTTAATTTTTTGAAAATCATTAACAAGAATCAATTAATTCTCATTCTTTTCAAAACTTAGATTTTATCATTGTCAAAATTAACTGTTTTTAGGGTGGATCGCAATATCAAAATTTTAAAATTAACTTTTATTTTTATGTCTAATTTTTATTTTATGTAGTTTTTCATTTAGTGTACTTTTTTTAATTTCATGTCTTTTTCTATCTTAACTACATATAAAAGAAAAAAATCTCAAATGTGAAATGTTGAATGTCTTAAAATGGTCATTTGAGAGAGGAACGTGGACACCAACTTACACACGTTCATACAAAGCCTAACACATGTTCAGTGCATGAAATGTTTAGACGCAAGTAATAATTCTATATTGCATGGACTACTAAAGGAAGTTACTACAAAACTTACACTACACACACGTCGATGCATGGAATGTATTAGAAGCAAGTAATAAAATCTATATTGCATGGACCACCAAAGTAAACTATATTGTATAGACTATTGCTAAAGGAAACTATTTTGCATAAACTCTACAGAAACTATATTACATTTGACTATTGCCAAATGAAACTCAGATTGCAAATCTTTACTAGATATAAAGAAAAATGATCAATGTCGAAAAGTGAAATGTTGAAAATGGTCAATGTTGAATGGGGTTTGAAAATGCAGGAAAGTCTGTGGTAAATTTGGTAATATTCATGGCAATGAAAAGCTTTACATTTTTTGATTACACATTTGAAACTGTACTGATCACACAAATTCTTTATATTTAATTCTATGGCAACTATTGAATTAATGCGTTGAACATTCACAAAAAAAGAGTATAAGATGAGGTCTTTGGCCAAATAAGAGAAAGAAAAGATCGCTATACTAATTTTTAATATGAAATAGAACCATTTCTAAAATAAACTCATTTGACTAAAATTTAAACTCTGTCAGTGTTTCATCCGCTCCAAGTCTGTTTATTTCGAAAGGTTAGTATCCATGTCAATATATACTCGAGTCCTCCCACAAATTAAACTCACAAGAAAATCCTAAACCATCTAGATCTCTGTATGGAGACTTTCATTTACATTTAGACTTATACTCACCACACAGAATCCTTACATACTCATAATCACACCACACAAAGCTGTTCTAAACTGGTTTGGAGTCATTCGATTAAAGTCTTCTAGTTGAGTTGGGGTTATTGTTTGTGGTTGTAGCATAGTTCTATTCAACCGAGTTGGGCTTCTTGCTCAGATTTGTGGAAAACTAGAAGGGGGGGGGGGGTTGAATAGTTTTACCGATTAAAACTTCGTTTTAAACTATTTAGATCGACTTATGTCAATCTATTTAAATGTGTATGTTGGATGTTGATAGATAAGCATATAAATAAGTAAAGCAAAGATAAAGAGTAAGAAGCACAAAACCACAACGCGAGTATTTATAGTGGTTCGCTACAAGGACACCTTACTTTCCTACTCCACTCCCCGAGTCACCACTCTCGAGTTCGTAATCACTACACAACACAAACTCCTTGTGGCGGAGAAGCCTTCACAGTCGCCTACTCTTTATCCGGTACAAGGCTAGACACCGGGTTCTTCCACGAGGTAGAACCAAACCTATCACAACGTCGCCTACACTTTATCCGGTACAAGGCTGATACCGAAGTTCCATTACTAAGGAGGAAATACTACCCAACATAACACAACACTTATTGATAACGCCACACGCGCTGTTCGGGGTCAAAGGAACTTCCTTTTCTTCGACTTGAGCAAGTTTATAACACCTGCGGTGAACCTAATCGTTGTAGTGTAGTATTAGGGTAAGCCACGGTATTGATATCGCTCTCTGGGGAATAGGAATGCTAGTGAGAAGTTACTACGCTAAGGTTGGGGTTGAGGAAGATTATTTTTATCTTTTATGTTTTTAGGAAATGGAAAGGTACGAATCTCGGGGTTTGGATTTGGGGTTGGTATTTCACCGATTACTCTACTTATCTAATTATCTAATCTAAGGTGTATGTAGTCTATGTCTAATTATTGTGTGCTCGTATGATAGTTTAAAGATGTGTTCTCTTAGGTTTTATTACTCCTTAATTATCTCCTATTGATGGTTGAATTATCACGTCCTTATTCTTAATCGCTTGTGTGTCTAAAGTCGTAGGTATGCGTTTATCCCTAACTCTTTGAACTTACCAAAGGGTCTCGTCTACAAAACCCTCTAGGGATTATAAACTCTAACTCTAAGGCACTCTTTGGATGGTTTAGCCTACAACCGCTCTAAGTGCTATAGCCCAAGGTTCACAAAGATTAATCAAGCATTAATTACACAACGAATGACCTATCACATTACTAGATCATTAATCAATTAAAAAGAGACAACCAATCAATATTTAATAATTAAGTTTCATATTCCTAAGCAAACACACAAGTAAATTAGCGGACATGGAGAACATGCAAGCATACACACAAATAATTGAAGACATAATTGAATTAATGAAGTAAAACACTTATCTTGATGTAAGATAGGGTTTGGAACCCTAAAATCTTGTACAAGATGCTTTGGTTCGGTTTAGGTTTTGCTCAAAAGACTACACACTGAAAAATGAAAATTCGGATTCTATATATAATATTACAATCGCGACGGCCACCTTATGATTTGTGACGCCTGGCTGGTCGCCGCCATTAGGGTTTCGTCTTGGCCACGTTAGTCTTGCGACGGCGTCACCTTGTGCTTGTGACACCGTCCCTTGACTTCGACCGGCGTCGGATCAAATCTAGGCGACCGAGTCATGACGGCCTACTCTTTTAAAGCTCGACACCGCCACTGAAAATAAGAAATTTGGCTTCGTGTCGTCACAAAATACTCCGACGGCGTCGCATTAAGCGATGACGCCGCCACCTTGTATTTTAGCACTTGAGTGTCTCGATTCTTGACTTTGGCCATTTTCTTCAGATATCCGCGCCTTTTCGTCCAAATAAGTGCCATTACAATAATTTGCCTTCAAGAGACCTAAAAGTGAAAAGGAACGATATTAAGTAATAACGGATACAAAGTGATCAAATAAGGCTTAAACGACCCTCAAAAGGTACATTTTAAAACCTTATCAAATATCCCTACACTTGGTATTTGCTTGTCCTCAAGCAAATGTGCTTTTAGCCAATTAATTTATAAGTTAGGGTTCATGAAGCATTGGTTTAAAAACATCCACAACACATATAAGCCCGCAAAAGTCATAACAAGCATTGAAATTACATACTAGCACCTCACATGGGGTGTTTGGATACTCACATCTCTCTCGGGTGTATATGAAATATAACAAGTTGAAAATGGAAGATAAACACTCATTAACCGGTCTTAGTACATAGATTACCATAGGCTTGAGAATAGATCAAACCTCCATCGCTTTGGCGTAGCACTTAGGAAAGACTATCAAAGAGGTCTTTAAAGGGTTGTAATGTTAGGCTTACGGTAGGGAAACAAAGGGTTTGGTGGGATAGGCTATTTAGTGGTGGAAAGTCAAAATCTCTTATGTTACAAGCATACGAAGAATGGCGTTGCTAAGCCAAGACTCGACACTCTAAACTCTAGATAATCGAAACAAACAAACATAAATTTAAAGGATAGATGTAGGATGGTAGCTCGTATATATATATATATATATATATATATATATATATATATATATATATATATATATATATATATATATATATATATATATATATATATATATATATATATATATATATATATATATATATATATATATATATATATATATACTAGTGTCAAAACACGTCCGATGGACGGGTATAACTTGTGGTTTTTATTTTTATGATTTAGTAGAACAAATATATACAAAAAATTAATTAAAAGTTAAATAAAATGGTTAATATCTATAATTGATGTTACCATAATCCATAAAACGGCTAAAAGCGGGTAAGTACTTTGATTTTTGGTTTTTATTTTTATGATTTAATGCAAAGACTCAAAAATATGATATATGATACCGGGCAAGTGATTACCCGGTCGTGTCCCAATGAGTTGTGAATCGAGGATCTCGTTTGAGATTTGTTATTAAAATGCTTGAATAGTCTTGTTTTTATGTTTTTGGTGTGGTTTTCTATGCTTTAATGAACGGGAAAGCAATTAAGGCAAGGAATGAAAGGAAACTACACTATTAACAATTAATAAGCATATGAAATAAGAGAATGATGCTAATTTAAGTCCTAATGCACTAAAAATAAAAAACGACCAAAATCGGGAATGTCCCGAGCCCTAAAAAAAAAAAAATCAAATTAAAGCCTACGGGTGCAAATCTATTTTTCCTAAGTCCTAAATGACTAAAAATAATTTTAGAAAAAAAATGGGTATTTTTTTTACTTTTAAATAATTTTTTATGAATTAAAAACAAATTTAACTAATTAAATTACAAAAATAGTAATCGATTTGGGAAAAAAATGAAAAATTCCATAAAACTACTTTAAGATAATCTAAATGCAAGAAATATAAAAATGGTGAAATTTCTTTTTGGAATAAGCGATAAAAAGCTAAATATGAAACTAAGCTTATAATGAGAAAACGTAGTTAAGAAATTAATTGTGTAAGAAAATGAATGTAAAACCCTAGGGCGCTTGTGGTAGTGTGTGTGTGTTGTGGAATGGAACCAGTTGAGTATCATTTGATTGTTGTGAAGGATCATATGGAGTGAGTTGGCGAAGACCGCTCAATGGGCGGACATGACTTATAATTGTCGTTGAAAGGTATTAATTAACGGAACATAATATATAAGGAAAGCAGGCATGACTACATTTTAAAACATATGTAATAAGCAAAGGAACTTTAATATGAATTTAAGCAATTCAAGAGCAATAGGCCGGACCAGCATACAAAAATGAAATGCTCCCTTCGTGACCAATTATCGATAATAAAAACAAATCTTTTTCGTCTTAGTGTTCATGTAATATATGTAAAAAGATTGATATAATCACATTACAAAAATTACTATTTAAAAAAGATATATTGATGTTTTTTAAAAGCCGCGGGAAAGCTACATATATATGATTTTGGAGAATAACACATAAAAGCAAACTTATAATCTATGAAGGAATTCTTCTCTAGACAACGTTGTTTGTGAAATTGATGTAGTTGTCATCTTTGTCACAACATATAGTCGTTCATGTGAAAAAGTTGGTTGTTCCAAATATACTTCCACCGTAGACAAAGTTTGACCTTGACTTTCATTTAAGCTCAAAAAGCATCTTCTTATCGGATGGGCTTATTATCTTGCAAGGCATAGCGCAAAACGTACCCACTTTACCACCTGCATAATTGTACATGGCATATTAGGCTCTATATTTAAATAACATGATGTTCACAATTAAAGTGTTTGGATTAAAAAAACATAGACATGGATAAAGAGGAAACAATAATCTCATTTTGGTACAAATTTCCACAAAATATCAACAGTGTAATATACATGATTCAAAGTACATACCTTCTCAAATAATGTATCTACAATCAATACCAATAATTAATAGTAGAACAAAGGTATATAGACATTCATTCCAACACATCTAATATAGAACAAAGGTATATTTACATTGGGAGATTATGCCATCATATTAGGTAATTTGCCAAAAGGTTCTTTTGCCTTGTAAGTTCAGAGATGTCGATAAGTACTACCTAAGTGATCCAAGAGAAGATGCAAAAAGATACATGCACACATATAAATAGGATTATATGAATTGTGAACCTATATATTTGGATAAAACCATGAGCCCCATCTGATTTGTTTTCTATTAATAGTTGTTGTTGTATTAATTTAATCAACAATCAAACAACCAAATGCAGAGCTAAAAGAATCAATGTTTCAACTACTTATAGTATAGTGTATACATTACTCGATTAAAAAAAGGGATATATAGGCACATACATGCTTTCAGGGTCAAAATAGCTAACTTAATCACGCGAGTGCATATTGATATTAATAAAGTACATAACTAATATGAGAAGATACATAAGCATTATGTCACAATAAGAGTTATATGAAGCAAAAACCAAAGAATGCTAAAGAACACCAGGACGTCATTACTGGTTAGGTTAATTTAAAGGACTAATGTAGTTGGGCAGTTAAGATGCACTAAAACGTAAACATGTTATCTTTTTAGGTTGTGGCTTTTTCTTTGTTTTCAATTTTTTTTGCTCCTTAAACTCAAGCTTGAAATCTAAGATAAAAAAATAAGCTAAGTAAGATAATTTACTATATATACATACACAAACGGGGAGAGTAGTTTTAGGAACACTACATACCAACAGTGTTGTAACATCAACAGATCCCTTTGTGTGAACCCACAACCGAAATCTTTAGAAACAAATTATTTAGTTATTCATTTTAATCTAAAAAGAGAAAAGAAGTAAGTTTTTTGGATTATAATTTCTACCATGCCATCATTAGAATAGCCAATAGTGGTCACCAATTCATGAAGATCAGGACAGTCCATAACATGTCGATCCGGTATGTTCTAGATTCTAACCTTAGCGTCTAGTGAACCACTTATGAAGTAGTCATAGTCTGTTGGATTGAACTGAATACACGTCAATGGCATACATATAACAGCCAATTTAGCATTATAACAACCTATTAGAAGGCTCTTAGTCATATAGTTCTGCCTCTCTGCTTACAAATCACCACTGTACTCAACAGTCAAAACTAAATTTAAATCTAATATTTTCTTTTACCGCACCGTTAATTCCTTTTATTCATCGTTAGTTCAAGGGATTGTTTATCTAGATAGTTTTAAGATTTTTTTTGCGTGTAATAAGCTATCTTGAAGAAGCAGCTTGTAGTTGCAAGTGAAATAAGCTATTTTGAATAAGAAGCTTGTAGTTGCAAAGCTATTTTGAATAAGTAGCTTCATGATGCTCATTGCAAGTGGTTTATTTTATAAACCAATGCAGCGAATAGAAGGTTTAATAAGGAGTCCCAAACACCCCCTAAAATAGTTTTAAAGTCTAAAAATATTTATATTGAATTAGCAGCTTCATGATGCTCATTGCAAGCGGCCCAAATAACAAAAAACCTCTAATTTGCACGGTTTTAAACACACTATAAAAAGGTAAAAAACTACTACATTAACCTTCAGTTTAAAAACTTTAAATGCAACATATAATTAGCACAGGTACCTTTTAATAGCGGCAATCCTGGTGTGAAGGCTCTACGCAAAACCGAAATGATCAAACGCCAGTCCCCTGCACGGGTTGTGGTTTATGGTGATGAACATAATTCATACCCCTGCACATCATAAAGTATATGTTTTAAGTGCTAAGAATTCAGAAATTCATACAGGTTATTTAAATTTCAACTGGTTAGTTTGACCTCATACTTATAGAAATAACACTAACAAACTTATAGAAGGAGTTAAAATGTAACGATCAGAGTTTTTTTGGCCAAAACCTCAAGATAGTAAACATTAATTTCTAAAGCATGCATAAGTCTGTAGCAATCATCCTATCTAAAGAAAAAATAAAGCAAGTGGGATAGGTTAGAACGATATCAGTTCATAGATAAATGAGTAAGAACGATATCAGTGGCACTTGCCGCAAAATGCAATGATAATTGGTTACCTTGCGATTTACATTCCAGGTTCTGCTTCAACTGATAATTAGAGATACATAACTAACCAAAACAGATGGATCCCAAGGCCTTTGAATGAGTCTACTTCATGATTCAAGCTAGTGCCTAAATACCAAATACCAAAAAAGTTAAATATTTAAGCTAAATCGAAAAGAGACATAAGAATGTATAACAAAAAAACATGACATCCACAAACCATATATGTACTCTAACATCTGACTATACCAAACATCATGTATAAAAAACCAAAGTTACCCCTTGGGAAGAAAGCTGAGAAAATACGGAGAAAGCCTAGCGACCAAATCCAAAGACCCCGTCTTGTGTTGAAGACCAGTGATTGTCTTTTTTCAAGTGTTATCATTTCTTTTTAGGATATGGAGACTTTTGTATTTGATCCCATTTGATTCCTTCTTTACGCCCAAAACTATTGTTTCTGACTTTACCCGTTTAACTAAAGTAAGCATGCCTTAGGATCTCAATATACTGCTTGAAATCTGTGATTTTGAGTGGTCAGACCAAGAACATACTAAAAAAGTCAGCAAAATGCTTAATAACTTGAAATTTCAGTCTATACCTTATCTTTAGGAGCAATCCCGATTGCATTCCCAAGAATTGCACGTGCACCCAGAGATTTAATCACGATTCAAGCCCGGCGTAATAACCATACTTTTGCAAAAGAGAACTTCTTGTATGGAATTAGCTTTACGCACTCATTAAAGAGGTTGTTGGGGTGTTTGGTTTGTTGCTAACTGGGGTGTTTGGTTTGCTGCTAAAAGGGATGTTTGGATGCTGCCGGCAACTTTTAATCTGTTTGGTTGATTGACCCATTTCCATTTCAGCTACATTTTATTGTAAGTGTAGCACATCCGAGAGCCCTTATAGTTGGCTCGTATATCAGCTTCCAGAATTCTACCGACCGTTCTCGCTGCACCACTGCAACCAGACCCAAGAGAAAAGTGCATGCGACTACAGAATGTTTTAACAACTTTATAGTCATGAAGCTCGATTATGAGGTCCATAAGTTCACCTCCAGCCTACAAAAAACAAATTACTGTAAGTTGTCTCACCTGGACATAAAACCTACAACGCTGATCAAATTATCTCACTAAGGATATTTGATTTGAAAAAGAAGGGGTGTTTGAACACTGTTTATGCAAGCTGTGATGCTACGTTTGGACAATTATATCTCATCATTAAAACAGTATGTGCATGAATACTTATTTGGTAAACAACTATAGCGCTTAACCGAACAAATCATAACAGTTATCTAATATGGATTTTCTTGTGTATCATAATACTAATGGAAGGACATATACCTAAACACCTCATCCTAGACCAACTAAATTTATAGCAGAAGGTGCAGACCATGAACCATCTGCCCTTAATAGCAAGAAAGGTATTAGGCTATGCTATAACATAATGAGAACCTTAATAGCAAGAAAGTGTATTCAAATGTTTGCTATTGAAAATATATGAAATCAACTATGAAACAAAAAAGATGGTTTCTTAGAATAGAAATAGTTCTTTATTTTTCAACTGTTTGCTATTGAAAATATAAAAATATCAATATGTCACACAACAAATTGAAATCAACTATGAAACAAAAAAGATGGTTTCTTTTTTAACTGCTGGAAGACATGTAATTTTTGAACTAACTTTATATGGTTCAAGTCAATAATGCAACAAATTAGCCTTCGTATTTGCATTTGTACATTTGTAAAGCAAGAATAATGGACCAACTAAAAAATATACCTGGTGCAATGTAGCCATAAAACCCTGCAATTACTGACATTGATTTGTCCCATTTCATTAACAGCGCGACCCTAAGTCAGCCACACGGGCTTCCATCTCCTCATCCATCAGCCTAAAAAGCTACCCACTTTAGGCAATAATTTCCCCTTCACGTGCTATGGGACTTACTGAATTCAGTGGCATTTCATCATACATTGGTACATAAATACTTGTTGATTGAAGTATGGTTATCTATTGCAAAAGGTACTGGTTAGGGTCAGATCTTATAGACACGTTATGCAAACACTTTATTTACATTTCAAATTTCTTAAACAGAGGTAGAATTTTCGACCCATTTACTCATAATCGTGTCGCTACAGGTTATGATTTCTTCTCAGAACTGTCAATACCTTGAGACATCATATAGTTTATGATTTACACTTTCATTACCTATATCGAGTTAAATGCAACTTAGCAACATATACTTTAAAACTCAATTTTGCAAAAATGAATTCTCGCTATATTTTTTGTAGTAGAGTATATGTTTGTATTCTATCTTCGGAATGAAAGCAGCTTGGTGATGACAAAAGGAACATATACATTCTACACCGATTGCATGCTTATTTGTTTCTCATTTATGTACTTTGAAGTAAAAATAAGTGCACCAAATCAAATGCTGAAAAAGAAAACATATAGTAGTAAATAAGTAAAGGTGGGAAGACTGTCATAGTCAAAGTGGGCTCGGTTCAAAATGGGTAATTTTTTGTACGGGTCAAGTCACGTTGTTCAAAAACACTTCCTAAAATTTTAATCTACTACAGGTAACTAATAACTACAAAAGTTACATTACATCACTGATTATCTAACTTTTTTATGCATTAACATTAGGATATTACACTTTCGGCGACTTTCGACCGGTGTCCATTTTAGCTAAGCTTTCATTCTTTAACCAGTTGATTCATTAACAGATAGAGCAATTGACTCATCCATAAGCCAATAGTCAAAATAGTCAGTTCCAAAAATAACTTCAATTACATACAGTGTTCAAAGCTAATATAGTTAAAAGTATACCTCCGAAACCGACTTACCATCAATTAAAAGTATATACATTACTGTCCCATTCCAATCTAGATACTTTCAGCGATCAATCTTTATTTGTATAAACTTGATGCGATATCACTAATTCACTATATAGACGTGGTCATTCTATATGTGAAAATGAAAGCCACCAACAAAAATCTATTGTTTTTAGCCAAACTAACTGTAGTTAATAAATGATAAATGGAAAACTGTAAACATGTTATACCAGTTCGTACCTCAGCTGCAGCGTCAAATGTCAAAATCGAAGTGTAGAAGCAATAAATCCTGCTATTTCCAGAACCTTATGATCAAATACCTCTAAATTAAATATAAAAATCTCGGATCTGTACCAATTATGAAACTTGAATCAGTGACATAATCTTTAAGCACTTGTAAGACAAAAAAGGACTTACTTTTCAAATAGAATAAATGTTCTATCTAGGTTGAACTCTTCAAGCCAATATTCATCCTCGTAATCAAGATCATGCTCAACAAAATCTCCGATTCACGATTCGGTCTTTATAAATATGCCGATACTATTAACAAAATATATCATAAAAAGATGATTAGCGGAGCCAACAAATACTACAATTCAAAAAATTAATAAACATGAAAAACAAAATAAACATAACCTATAAAGGGATTAAAGCAAAATAAACATGTATATTATCGTGCAGATAATCAGATTTGGATTCTGTTTATCCAGACCGTCAAAACTAATCAGATAAATCAGTTCCCAAACTCAAATTTAAACACCTTTGATTGCTACAACATGATATACTTACTTTTAGTTTCTTCTGATCTCAGTGGATTCCAGAACTGAAACATTATGCCCCTGGAGTTCCAATTGTGCTTGAACAGCCCTGTGTTGATGTGAATATAGAAATGACACACCTTTGTTCAATTTCAAGGTTTCAACATCACATACCTCCATCGAACAGAAGTATGCAACATCACATACCTCCATCGCAAAGGTTTCAATTCAACAAAACCAGAAAAATCAGCATCTGTTACCGTCTTCGTAAGCATTTTCGAGCCTTAATCTTACAGCAACTCGTAGTCTTTCAGAAACTGCAATGTAAACACAGGATCAGTTTGAGTCGATAGATTTTTTCTTGGTAAGAAAAATACTCACTATCAAAAGGCCAAATGTGTTAACTTGTCAGGGTATGATAGTGTTATTTTCTATTGCAAAACCAATTGGGTGATTTCAATAACAATGAAAAAAATAACACTCTTATATAGTATTTGTTATTGAAAATAAATTGAACCCACAAAATACATTTAAATCTATATTTTTGTACCTTTCTTTGGAGCATGTTTCTTTCATCTTATAGATTGTTTAGTAAATCATTCTTCTCCTTGCTCCTATAAAATCACTTGTCGATCATCTGTCTTAAATTAAAAAAAAAAAAAAAAAAAAAAGTATTCTAGGTAAAACCATCAAAATCCAAAAAAATTTAAGCTATAATCAAAATCAATTTCAAAATATAATCAATGGCTAATTTCAAAATAAAAATAAAAATAACAAAAAAATGAAAAAAATACCTCAAAACCCTTGGTCGCAAAACAAGAATCAAGGCTACACGCAAAAAATAATATAAAAGAAGATTTATGAAATGCTATCATGGATAAAAAAAATAAAAAAAAAAAAAAAAATGAAAATCCGGAAACATCATAAAATTAATCATGATAACTCCTACCCATTGTATTAATTAGATTATCATAAAATGCAATCATAAAATCAATACGTCTTCATGATTCTCATACATTTAAATCAAACATACCGAAAACATGGATATCAATTATAAAATCTTCACATTGTGACCAAATAAACAATAAGAATCAACAAAATCATAATTGAAAGAAGAAATTGAAATTGAACAAACACGAGTGTGGTTGATTTCAAAAGCGAAATCAATAATCAAAATCAGAATCGAAACAAAAGTATTTTCTAATTCACCAAAAGTAACCTAATTTGGATTAAAATCGAAAAAATATACTGATAAAATCGCAATTCATAACGTCCGACTTGGCAATTTACTGACGAACACAATTACTTACACCAAACAATATTACATAGTCACCATTAATGAAACACTGTATATATACACGATAGCACAAGAGCACTTTCGAAGGACGACGCGCCCACGAACTCTTCTCCTTTGATTCGCACAGCTTTTATTCCACCGTACTCGACGCAACCTATTGAATAACACAATACATCAATACCAAACAATATATCACAAACTAAATAAAACACATGTCATTATAGCTAAAAACTAACCTTATGGTTTATTCGTATCTTCTTACTGCAACAATGAGAAAGAAAAGAAACAATTAGGTCACATTAGTATATAAATAAAGGTCAAAAATTTTATAGAAAACATTCAGTGATCGTGAAGACTTTACCTGATCTGACCTTTTCTTTGTTTAGAAAATCAGCCACCTAATAATCAAAACATGGATAATATATTAATATTAGACTCGTATACATAAAAAATCATCCATTAATGGATTCCAAGCTTACTACAAATTTAATACCTTGAATTTTTATTAAAATCAAAATCGTAACCAATAACTTTGTCGTGGTTGTTGATGTTGTTTGGACGATGCATGGTTTCAACTTTTTTGTTCCTGTAGAATTCGACAAAAATCATGAATACTATAAGCATAAATAATGAGCATCAAAAAACAATAATTGAGCTAGAGTGCTTCTATTGATTCCTAAGAAACGTGTTGTGCCAGAAGTTCGGGATTACATTGAAGATAATGAAAATTAAATATGCATCATTAGGGTTTTAGGGGAAAGAGGCCTACATTTTTTTACCTGATTAGTGGCTATACTGTAGAACATATACAGAAAAAGCAGCTCTTTTTCTGCAGAATAAGAATAAACAAAAAGATTTTGTGTGTGTTTTGTCATTGTAAACGTGAATTTGTATTATGAGATTGAATCAGGTTAAAGTTTATAATTATCAAACTATAATTAAGGAAGGGATATCTAAATAATTTTTTTGAACTAATCAAAATAATCAATAACTGGGTGAGTAGATTTATAGATTTGGTTTTGCAAAATATAATTAAAAAATGTGTTGGTGTAGTGGTTATCATGTTTCTTTGTGGACCAATATACCCAAGTTCGAATCCAACATAATGCTTTTTTTAGAAAAATAAATCCGAAATTTATGCTCACCAAAACATTGCTTATGTTGATTAAATTGTGTTGATTAAATTGTGATGACATGGCATTCTTTGATGACATGGAAATATGACGTGGCATTATGGGATGCCAAGTGGCATTTATGTGGCATGCCTCCTCTTATATATAATGTATAGATATATATATATATATATATATATATATATATATATATATATATATATATATATATATATATATTTCATACACTTTACTCTACCATCCTCTACGGTAACATCAAAATGATAGAGATTTATAGGCACATCCCTACACTTGAGTTTTTATTACTCTAATACTAATTTGACCCGAATTGAAAATATCAAAACACTTGGGGTACGTTATTACGCAAATAAGGGAATTTAACATTCACTTCCGGTCATTTCATAAACTTTAACTTTTCCCATGAGTCCCAATCGTCCCAAACTGTGTACAAAGATATGACTCGACTTAGCAACTCATGCAAGCAACTAGATAATTGAACTAAGGGTTTAGGGTGATAACAATAATGCACTAAAAGTGAGTGCATAGAAGGTAGGCTAAGGCGATTTGGGTGTATATTTGGGGGTGGGGTGTAAACAATGCTCTTCATTGATATTAGGAAAAACCAAAACATCACGAGAACCGCGAAAAGGATAGGCTCGAGGGGTTAACTAGGGGTATCGTGTACTAAAGATGAGTACAAGCGCAAGGTGGGGAATTACTCAACCGATGTGGAAGAAGTAATTATATTACGGTATCAAACAAGGGTTATCCTAATGCCTCTTATCATTTAGTTATTCCTAACTACACAAGTGTAGTCTTACTAGCGATCTCGGATGCATCACAAAACAAGTTCTAGAATCTATTATACTACCGGTTCACACTCTAAGCATTAAAGATGAATGCTTTAATTCCTACTAATCTAAGGGCGATCCTCACATTTTGGGTGGAATTTAGGTGGTAAAGGGTTTTTGTGCTAGTCATGCATTTCCTATCCGGTGAGACGCTTTTGTTAAGACTAATGACCCACTCCCTATATGTCATGAAAATTTTAAATTTGGTGCCAAAATTACCCTAACCGACATTTTCTCATGGTTTATTACACAAATACAATTGGACAAAGCAAATAATCAAGGATACGATAGTTTCTAAGTTCCGTTTATTTTCCTCCCTACACTTAAACTGAACATTGTCCTCAATGTTCCCTGAAAGTATCAAAGTTATGATAATGGAAGGTAATTAAAAGCGAAGAAACTAATACTCACGATCACTTCGGTAGGATCCGTGTGTGAAGTAGTGGTTAAATCCTTTCCAAGAAAAATGTATCGTGAAAAGCTCCTTCCAATCTTTTGTTTCTTCTTCGATAAATAAAACCCGCACATTCGAAGAAAACAAATGAAACCTTCGCGTAAAATCGGCGGTAATAATATATATAAGACTCTACTAAACTAGGATATAATGCTTGTGGAATGGATGTTCTGCAATTTACGGAAAATTAAGACTTGGAAAATTCAAAAATTTATAAGTAGCTCGAAAACGAGAAAAAAAGTAATGCATTGTTTTACTCCTTCACGACGTCAGTTGCGATCTGACGCCGTCGGTTATCCCGACAAAAGCGGTATGCGATTTTCGGAAAAATTATGGAAAATTTACATCTTTAGAACGGAAAATTTCGCAAAACATCCATTATGACTCGATACAAGCATTTGACTCGAACAAACACATATATATCTTTTAATGAAATGCTATTCTCATGTTTACGTTTCTTTGAAAACGTGTGTAATCCTCCCTACACTTATCCTTTATGTAAAATACCTTTATATGCAATTAAGACGAGGTTAAAAACAAAATAAAGCATTTTTACAAATTTAAACATGAGAATAAGTAATCAATAAAAGATATATGACACTAACAAGCAAACAATTAAGCATGTGTTGCCTCCCACGAAGCGCTTTTCTTTATTTAAGAGTCTTGTAGCTAGACTCGTAGTCGTGCTCCTACGTAACTTCATTACCGTCACGTCCTTCCTTCTCTTTCCCTTCGTCGAAAAGTGAGCGTTGTATGCTTACCGTGGATTCCTTGCCAATGTGTCAATTATGGTGACGGTTTTATCCTTAAGATTGGTTTCCTTCACTGTAAAAGGCCCAAACCATCTTGGTTTGTTTCTACCTTGTAATGCCCTTATCCGTGATTTGTACAAAAGTACTTTTTCTCCCTTTAGAAATTCCTTAGGGTTCCTTTGTGCCTTTGGTATCGAAGTGGGACTATTTCAACTTATCGGGTTTCCACAATGTTGCATACAATCCTTGAACCATGAAATCCCTAAGCCCTTTTTCCCAATCATTCATTTTTCTTAACAATATTGCGTGGGCTTGTGGATTTCCACCAGTAATCATCTCCATGATCTTAAGAGGATACCTTGGAGCGATGGGTATCCTAGAGTACCCTTTCCGCTTTTAAGTATCATGATGCCCTCCCCGCATTTGATGGTTGCCTTGGCGGTGGCCAGAAATGGTGTCCCAAGAATGAGTGGCATGTTTCTATCTTCCTCAACATCTATGATCACGAAATCCACCGGATAAACGATATTAGCCACCTCTATTAGAATATCCACTGCGATTCCTATGGGGTAGACATAGGTGTGATTAGCTAAGGAAAGTCTAAGATCGGTCTTGGCTGGCTTCTCCTTAGTCAACTTATTATAGATTGATAATGGCATTATGTTCACATCAGTCCCCTGATCAGCTAAGGCATTTATATTATCAATATCACCTATACTACAAGGAATCAAGTTCCCTATGGTGTCTCGTTTTTTGTTAATGGTTTTTAGAACCAACTCATCAAGAGGTCCCATAGGCGGGCGTCATACTCTTCTTCATTATTTTTCCTTCAAGGGCTTCCCTAAGAACCTCATTGTACCTAAAGTTGTTTACTTGGTTTGCAATGGTTTTTCTGTTAATTTCGTGCTTAAGGTAGTACTCAATGGTTTCAGGCTCATCATTAGGTTCAACCTCCTCCCTCTTGCTTTCCTCAGTTTTTCTCACCTCAACCTTTCCACCCTTAGGCATAATGGAAATGGCATTTACAAATGAAGTGGGAGGACAATCGTTGCTTCTTACTAGTACCTTTTAAGGAACTTTTGTTTTGGTATATTCTTTTACCGTGTTCATCATTTTCGTCATTTTGCTTGCATTTCTCTCTCGCTATAAACCTCCTCTTCAAATTTGGCTAATCTCTCCATATGAGCTGCCATGTACTCCTCATTTGTTCCTTAAAGCTTGGTGAGAGTGGTATTGGGAAGTAGAGCAGGCGCCTTTCGAATTTGGGTTTTGCTCACGACTTGCGGATTCGAAAAGGTGTTGGGTGGTTGGTGGAGTTGGCGGAATTGGACCGCTTCTCGAGGGATTTGTCACGGGAGCCCTTTTATGCCTTTCCATAAGATAATCAATCCTCTCTCAATAGCACTCATTTGCTCTTGGTGATGTCGGACGATTCAAGAAAGTTGATATGGCATTAACCATGTTAACAGGGTTTCGTGAGATTCATTCCAATCTTCGTAGCTTTGATCGACAAGCTCTTCTATAATATCCCAAGATTTCTACGCATTAAAGTCGCTAAGCCTTCCACCGGCGGCAGATCAATAGATCGTCGAGTGATGAAATCAATATGGTCATAGAAGATTTGGATTTGAAGCCAAAGATCAATGCCATGATGGGGAGTTCTGGAGCGTGTCCTTGAATCGAGTCCATGCTTTGTAGAGACTCGCCTTGAAGTTGTTGAAACGTTAAGATATCTCGCCTAAGTTTAGTGGTTCTCCCGGTGGGAAAAATTGAGCAAGGAAGAGAGGTGAGATCATCCCAACTTGAGATGAAGCCGTGAGGAAGTCGCTCGAAGCCAATTACTAGCTTGGTCCCGAGAGAAAATTGGAAGAGGCAGAGCGTAGTCTCCCGAGTAGTAACATCAAGGTCAATGGAATCGACAATTTTAGGAAATCCTTAGATGTCGATTAGGATCTTGAGAACGAAGTCCATGGAATGCACATCCGTTTTGCACCAACCGGATGGTGTCGGATCGCAGGGCCGTAGTTTGGGCTTGGTCGGGAAGCTCAATGGTGTTCCTATAGCCTAGGTGGCTTGGTCTCAGTATTCACCAAGATTACGGGCTCTTGGCAGGTCATTTGGTGGTAGGTTGATGAATGGTGGTTGGTTATCACCTTCCATGATGAAAAGTGATGGGGTTCTGAACAAGGTCACGAAGAAGGGGATAGACTATGAAAGCTAAAATTGAGAAACATTTACTTTATAGGAATCAAGCAAAGAAACCTAAATGAGGTGGACTACTAACTAGCTATTCTATTCCCGCAGCGGCGCCAAAAACTTGATAACGCTGCCGCGTCGTTCGGGGTCAAAGACTTCCTTTTCAAGAACTTCCTTTTCTTGAAAGTTTTATAACACCATGGCGATGAGCGTAATCGTTGTAGTGTAGTATTAGGGTAAGCCACGGGTATTGATATCGTTCTATGGGGAATAGGAATGCCAGTGAGAAGTTACTATGCTAAGGTTGGGGTTGAGGAAGATTATTTTTTATCTTTTATGTTTTTAGAAATGGAAAGGTCGAATCCGGGGTTTGGATTTGGGGTTGGTATTTCTACCGATTACTCTCACATCTAATTATCTAATCTAAGGTGTATGTAGTCTATGTCTAATTATTGTGTGCTCGTATGATAGTTTAAAGATGTGTTCACTTAGGTTTATTACTCCTTAATTATCTCCTATTGATGGTTGAATTGTCACGTCCTTATTCTTAATCGCGTTGTGTGTCTAAAGTCGTGGGGTATGCTTTTATCCCAACTCTTTGAACTTACCAAGGGTCTCATCTACAAAACCCTCTAGGGATTATAAACTCTAACTCTAAGGCACTCTTTGGATGGTTTAGCCTACAACCGCTCTAAGTGCTATAGCCCAAGGTTCACAAAGATTAATCAAGCATTAATTACACAACGAATGACCTATCGCATTACTAGATCATTAATCAATTAAGAAAAGAGACAACCAATCAATATTTAATAATTAAGTTTCATATTCCCTAAGCAAACACACAATTAAATTAGCCGGGCATGGAGAACATGCAAGCATACATACAAATAATTGAAGACATGATAAGGTTTTAAAGGTACCTTTTGAGGGTCGTTTAAGCCCTTATTTGATCACTTTTGTATCCGTTATTGCTTAATATCGTTCCTTTTCACTTTTAGGTCTCTTGAAGGCAAAATGCTGGAATGGCACTTATTTGGACGAAAAGGCGCGATTATCTGAAGAAAATGGCCAAAGTCGAATCGAGACACTCAAAGCCGAAAACATAAGGTAATGCGTCGGTGTTAAGTGTGGCCGTCGGAGGATTTTTGTGATGGGACGGATGCCAAAACTCCCATTTTCAAGTGACGACGTCAAGTTATAAAGAGTAGGCCGTCGCACTCAAGCGGCCTAGATGTAATCCGACGGCGTCGGTTGAAGAGACGGCGTCACAAGCATAAGGTGGCGCGTCGCCAAGTCTAACGTGGCCAAGACGAAACCCTAATGACCAGCGACACCCACGCGTCACAAAACATAAAGTGACGCCGTCGCATGTGTAATATTATATATAGAATCCAAATTTTCGGTATTTAGTGTGTAGTCTTTTGGAGTAAAAACCTAAACCGAATCAAGGCATCTTGTACAAGATTTTAGGGTTCCAAACCCTATCTTACACCAAGATAAGTGTTTTACTTCATTAATACAATTATGTCTTTGATTATTTGTGTGTATGCTTGCATGTTTTCCATGTCCGGCTAATTTACTTGTGTGTTTGCTTAGGGAATATGAAACTTAATTATTGAATATTGATTGGTTGTTTCTTATCTTAGTTGGTTAATGATCTAGTAATGCGATAGGTCATTCGTTGTGTACTTAATGCTTGATTAAATCTTTGTGAACCTTAGAATATGACTCCTTGAGTAGTTGTAAGCTAAATCATCAAAAGAGTGCCTTAGAGTAAGAGTTTATCATCCCTAGTGGGTTTTGTAGACGAGACCCTTTGGTAAGTTCAAAGAGTTAGGGAGAAAAGCATACCCTACGACTTTAGACACACAACGCGATTAAGAATAAGGACGTGACAATTCAACCATCAATAGGAGATAATTAAGGAGTAATAAAACCTAAGTGAACACATCTTTAAACTATCATCGAGCACACAATAATTAGACATAGACTACATACACCTTAGATTAGATAATTAGATAAGTAGAGTAATCGGTAGAAATACCAACCCCCAATCCAAACCCCGAGATTAGTACCTTTCCATTTCCTAAAAACATAAAAGATAAAAATAATCTTCCTCAACCCCAACCTTAAGCGTAGTAACTTCTCACTAGCATTCCTATTCCCTGAGAACGATATCAATACCCGTGGCTTACCCTAATACTACTACAACGATTCGTTCAACGCCTATGGTGTTATAAAACTTGCTCGAAGAAAAGGAAGTTCCTTTGACCCGAACGGCGTGTAGCGGTATCAAGTTTTGGCGCCGTTGTCGGGAATAGAATAGCTAGTTAGTAGTCCACCTCATTTAGGTTTCTTTGCTAGATTCTATCAAGTGATATTTTTTCTTTTTATTAGCTTCCTTGTAGTCTATCCCCCTTCTTTGTGTTTGTGTTTGTAAAACCATTTTCATTTGTCACTATGGCAAGTGAAGTAGCATTTGAATCATTAACAAATGAGGAACAATTGAATTTCGTAAGTTGGTTTGGTTTTTATTGTTCTGATAAATTTGTGAGTGATCTTAAAGATATCCAAAAGAAGAAGGGTGTAAGATTGGATGGATTTGATATATTTTGTGTTTGTGTGGCTTCATTCAACGATCGTTGTCAAGATCAACTCCTTTTAGTGACACCATCTTTAGAATTTTTCGAGAAAAGCCTCCTATGCATAAACCTTGAGTTGTTACAACTTGAGGAAATGGATAAGAAGGATTTATCTAACCTTAGGCATCATGATAAAAAGACCTAGTTTTAAGAACATGAAACCTAAACCCAAACAAGATTGTGAGATGGTTGAAGCTAAAATACCTAGTTGCATGTGTGGATAGATTTCAAACATTTAGGAGATCTAGATATAATGGAGAAAAAGGTGGAAACTCCAAGCCCACAAACCCTACCATCGGTTGAGGAACACATCACCTATAACTTACCGGAAGAAGTAGAAGAGACTATAGGAGCCCGATTGATAGAGAACCTTTGGACCAAACGCCACTAGAGAATGTAGGTTTAGATGCTTGTTGTCATGACCCTCTCTTAGTCCTAGGGAGGTTCTAATTTTGATGAACCGAGCCTCAACCAAAACCTTACCCAATGTTCCGTCTTTAGATGTGAATCTTGGAATTGAATTAGGCCCCAATCCACCCATCAAAATAGATAGTTCGGGTGGTTGCTCGATAAAGGTGGTAGATTCTAGGCCATGTAGAGTGGAAGCTAATATAGGAGTAACCCATGACCTTACACACTTATATAACCCATTCATGGTTGATAACAAGAAACATTATGGGTTTAAACCGGGTTTATTAGGTCAAGATGGATCCTTAACTAAGAATCTTTTGAAGTTGATAGAAGATGATCCACTTTTAGAGAGAGATTTGATTCACCCGCTACACCAATTGAATTAGGTAAGGTTATAATGAATAGAGCACACCTTTGAGCACATAAATCACCCATCACCCTTTCCTCACGTAGCAAATTTCCACCCCTAGGGTGTGTATCGCTACTATCACCGTGCACTTAAACTTAAGTGTAGGAAAACCTCCTCTTTATCCGTTAAATAAGGGTAGAGTCGCTCAGGACTCGAACAAAACAAGCGCTTCTTGGGAGGCAACCCATGTGTCTTTGTTTTTCATTTTCATTTTTGTGTCGATATCTTTTATTAATTGTTTATTCTCATGTTTGAATTTGTAAAATGCTTTATTTTGTCTTTAACCTCGTCTTAATTACATATGAAGGTATTTTACATAAGGGATAAGTGTAGGGAGGATTACACACGCTTTCAAAGAAACGTGAACATGAGAATTACAATTATTTAAAAGATATATATGTATGTTTGTTAGAGTCAAATGCTTGTATCGAGTCATAATGGATGTTTTGCGAAATTTTTCCTGATTCTAAAGATGTAAGTTTTCCAATTTTTCCGAAAATCGCAGCACCGTTTTTTGTCGATAACTGACGGCGTCAGATCGCAACTCGACTTTGAGTCGTGAAGGAGTAAAACAACAGATTACTTTTTTTTTCGTTTTCGAGCTACTAAAAATTTTGGAATTTTCCGTGTCTTAATTTTCCAGAAATTTTGTAAACATCCATTCCACAAGCATTATATCCTAGTTTAAATCGAGTCTTATATATTATTACCGCCGATTTTACGAAGGTTTCGTTTGTTTCTTCAAGTGTGCAGGTTTAATTTATCAAGAAGAAGTTACATAAGATTGGAAGGAGCTTTTCACGCATAAATTCTTCTTGGAAAGAATTTAACCACTACTTCACACACGGATCCTACCGAGCTAATCAGGGGAGTACTAGTTTCTTCGCTTTTAATTACCTTCCATTATCATAACTTTGATATTTTCGGGGAACATTGAGGACAATGTTCGGTTTAAGTGTAGGAGGAAAATAAAACGAGAACTTTGAAACTATGCTTATCCTTGATTATTTGCTTTGTCCAATTGTATTTGTGTAATAAACCATGAGAAAATGTCGGTTAGGGTAATTTTAGCACCAAATTTAAAATTTTCATGATATATAGGAGTGGGCCATTAGTCTTAACAAAAGCGCCTCACGGATAGGAAGTTGCATGACTAGCACAAAAACCCTTTACCACCTAAATTCCACCCAAATGTGAGGATCGCCCTTAAATTAGTAGGAATTAAAAGCATTCATCTTTAATGCTTAGAGTGTGAACCGTAGTATATTAGATTCTAGAACTTGTTTTGTGATGCATTCGAGATCGCAAGTAAGACTACACTTGTGTAGTTAGGAATAACTAAATGATAAGAGGCATTAGGATAACCCTTGTTTGATACCCGTAATATAATTACTTCTTCCACCTCGGTTGAGTAATTCCCCACACCCTTTGCGTTGTACTCATCTTTAGTACACGATACCCTAGTTAACCCTCGAGCCTATCCTTTTCGCGGTTCTCGTGATGTTTCGGTTTTTCCGGAATATCAATGAAGAACATTGTTTACACCCCACCCCCAAATGTACACCCAAATCGCCTTAGCCTACCTTGTATGCACTCACTTTTAGTGCATTATTGTTGTCACCTTAAACCCTTAGTTCAATTATCTAGTTGCTTGCATGAGTTGCTAAGTCGAGTCATATCCTTTGTATACAGTTTTGGGACGATTGGGATTCATGGGAAAAATTAAAGTTTATGAAATGACGGGAAGGGAACGTTAAATTCAAATTCCCTTTGTTTGCGTAATAATGTACCCCAAGTGTTTTGATCTTTTCAATTCGGGTCAAATTAGTGTTAGAGTAATAAAACTCAAGTATAGGGATGCCTATAAACCCTATCATTTTGATGTTACCAGAGGATGGTAGAGTAAAAGTGTATGAAAAAAAAATATAGAAAAGAGAAAAGAAAAAATAGAGTGTTAAAAAAAAAAAAAAAAACATACGGGCTACCATTCTACATCTATCCTTTAATTTAATGTTTGTTTATTTCAGTTAGCTAGAGTTTTGAGTGTCGAGTCTTGGCTTAGCAACGCCATTCTTCGTATGCTTGTAACATAAGAGATTTTTGACTTACCACCACTATATAGCCTATCCCACCAAACCCTTTGTTTCCCTACCATAAGCCTAACATTACAACCCTTTAAATACCTCTTTGATAGTCTTTCCTAGGTGCTTACGCCAAAGCGATGGAGGTTTGATCTATTCTCAAGCCTATGGTAATCTATGTACTAGGACCGGTTAATGAGTGTTTAATCTTCCATTTCTAACTTGTTATATTTCACATATACACCCGAAAGAGATGTGAGTATCCAAACACCCTATGTGAGGTGCTAGTATGTAATTTCCGTGCTTGTTATGACTTTTGCGGGGCTTATATGTGTTGTGGACTGTTTTAAACCAATGCTTCATGATCTCTAACTTATAAATTAATTGGCTAAAAGCACATTTGCTTGAGGACAACAAATACCAAGTGTAGTGATATTTGATAAGGTTTTAAAAAGGTACCTTTTGAGGGTCGTTTAAGCCCTTATTTGATCACTTTTGTATCCGTTATTGCTTAATATCGCCTTTTCACCTCTTGAAGGCAAATGCTAGAATGACACTTATTTGGACGAAAAGCGCGATTATCTGAAGAAAATGGCCAAAGTCGAATCGAGACACTCAAAGCTGCCGAAAACATAAGCGACGGCGTCTATTGTTAAGTGTGACGCCGTCGGAGGATTTTTGTGACGGACGATGCCAAAACTCCCGTTTCAAGTGGCGACGCAAGTTACAAAAGAGTAGGCCGTCGCACTCGGACGGCCTAGATGTAATCCAGACGGCGCCGGAAAAGAAGAGGCGGCGTCACAAGCATAAGGTGCGCCGTCGCAAGTCTAACGTGGCCAAGACGAAACCCTAATGACGGCGACACGACGGGCCACAAAACATAAAGTGACGCCGTCGCATGTGTAATATTATATATAGAATCCGAATTTTTCAAAGATTTAGTGTAGTCTTTTGGAGTAAAAACCTAAACCGAACTGTGGCTGTCTTGTACAAGATTTTAGGGTTCCAAACCCTATCTTACACCAAGATAAGTGTTTTACTTCATTAATACAATTATGTCTTTGATTATTTGTGTGTATGCTTGCATGTTTTCCATGTCCGGCTAATTTACTTGTGTGTTTGCTTAGGGAATATGAAACTTAATTATTGAATATTGATTGGTTGTTTCTTATCTTAGTTGGTTAATGATCTAGTAATGCGATAGGTCATTCGTTGTGTACTTAATGCTTGATTAAATCTTTGTGAACCTTAGAATATGACTCCTTGAGTAGTTGTAAGCTAAATCATCCAAAGAGTGCCTTAGAGTAAGAGTTTATCATCCATAGTGGGTTTTGTAGACGAGACCTATTGGTAAGTTCAAAGAGTTAGGGAGAAAAGCATACCCTACAACTTTAGACACACAACGCAACTAGGAATAAGGACGTGACAATTCAACCACCAATAGGAGATAATTAAGGAGTAGTAAAACCTAAGTAAACACATTTTTAAACTATCATACGAGCACACATTAATTAGACATAGACTACATACACCTTAGATTAGATAATTAGATAAGTAGAGTAATCGGTAGCAATACCAACCCCCAAATTCAAACCCCGAGATTCGTACATTTCCTTTCCTAAAAATATAAAAGATAAAAATAATCTTCCTCAACCACAACCTTAGCGTAGTAACTTCTCACTAGCATTCCTATTCCCTAGAGAACGATATCAATACCGTGGCTTACCCTAATACAACACTACAACGATTAGGTTCATCGCCTGGGGTGTTGAAAAACTTGCTCGACGAAAAGGAAGTTCCTTTGACCCCGAACGACGCGTGTAGCGTTATCAAGACATAATTGAATTAATGAAGTAAAACACTTATCTTGATGTAAGATAGGGTTTGGAACCCTAAAATACTGTACAAGACAGCCTTGGTTCGTATTAGGTTTTTACTCCAAAAGACTACACAATGAAAACTGAAAAATTCGGATTCTATATATAATATTACAATCGCGACGGCGTCACCTTATGATTTGTGACGCCGTCGGGTCGCCGTCATTAGGGTTTCGTCTTGGCACGTTAGTCTTGCGCACGAAGTCACCTTGTGCTTGTGACGCCGTCCTCTTGACTCGGCGCCGTCGGATCAAATCTAGGCCGCTCGAGTTGCGACGGCCTACTCTTTTAAAGCTCGACACCGCCACTTGAAAATAAGAAATTTGGCTTCACGTGTCGTCATTAAAATACTCCGACGGCGTCAGTAGTTAAGTTGATGGGACGTCACCTTGTATTTCAAAGACTTGAGTGTCTCGATTCTTGACTTTGGCCATTTTCTTCAGATATCCGCCTTTTCGTCCAAATAAGTGCCATTACAGCAATTTGCCTTCAAGAGACCTAAAAAGTGAAAAGGAACGATATTAAGTAATAACGGATACAAAAGTGATCAAATAAGGGCTTAATTGACCCCTCAAAAAGGTACATTTTAAAACCTTATCACTTATCCCATAGGAGATCCACTCCTTATTACAACATCAACAAGGATATCAATATCCTTTGACCCAAACTAATCTATCTTGTACATTGATGCACCATATCGAATGTACACCCTAGGCACCTTTCACTAATGCCTTTGACACGACACCTAGGAACCCTTCACTAATGCCTTTAACACGGACTTTCGGCACCCTTCACTAATGCCTTTGACACGGATCTTCGGCACCTTTCAATAATGCCTTTGACTTGACCCTTTAGACATCTTTCACCTATGTCTTCAACACCACACTTCTAATGAGAGAGGAAAGAACTATCAATAAGATACCATCAATAGTCTTGATGATGACGAAGCTTGGCAACCCATGGACTTGAGCTTGCTCGACTTCAAGAGGTGGTGATCTCCCTTTAAGAGAACCTAGATAATCACACAAACACAAACTACATAGAAAGATCCTTTGGATCCGAGGTTAGAGAGTTTACAACACCAAGAGAGAATGTGTGAAAGGGGTGAGTTACAATGTAGAAATGGCTCACTATTTATAGACAAAAATCACTCTGCTCCACGGATCCTAGGGATCCCTTGCCGAGGATCCGTCCGGTGTATTCACTCGGGATCCGTAGCACGCTCCTCCTAAATGGGTTGTGGGTCATGGATCATGGGTCATGGGTTATGGACTTTGGATCATGAGTATCTACATAGATACAATATATCTAGAAGATGCAATGCATCTAGTCAATGGGTCATGGGTTAGCTTCATTGGTCATGGATAATACCCATTATGACTTCATGCATGATGTCATGCAATGGGTCATGGGTTATGGGTCATGCTCCATGGGTATGGGTCATTGAATTTGGGTTTTAACTAACTACATTCAATGTATCTAGTTAGTGGGTTAAGTACTTAGATTCTTACCCATTACATTGCCCATTACAATATATACTAAGTATGTATAGATATACTCATTATGTAAACACTAGTTGTTATATATATGCATTTCTATAAAATGTAAACACTATTACTTGTTTAGTGTTTTGTATGAAAACGTAAGTGTGTTAGTAACTATTGGCTCAAACTATTTACGATTTATTTGTTTCGTTAAAATGATTTTACGTTTGTTATCGACAAAACATTAGAAGATCGTGAAATATAAATAAAAGTTTTACTGGCTTATTTGTATTAACAATCTCCCCTTTTGTTGATGACAAAACATAAGATTATTTTAAGGAAAACTAAAATTGTAAAAGTTTGAATTGAGTTTTACTCTCTTATCCCCTTTTGTCGAAACAAAAGAGCGTTGAAAGAAACTAACACATTGTTTGAAGAAAACATGTGAAAAGTAAAAATATGAAAAATAGAGAGTAAGAGATGAGAAAGATTCTTGTCTTAGCTCCCCTTGACGGGTGCTTCCCTTTGTTGAGGCGCCATAATTTAGGAAGGCTAAACTAGTGTTTTGCAATATCGTTTGCAAATGGTTTCATCCTTTAGACGAACATGCTCCCCCTTGACGAGTGCTCCTTTGTGAGGAGGACGTCAAGTAGTAATGTAAACCTATGTGAAAGTATTGCAAATGGTTTTGCAATTGTTTTGCTTTGACAAGAAACTCCCCCTTATTGAGGGTGTCAAAGTCTTTAAGTGTATATTGAAAATGTACAAAACAAAGGTTAGAAAACAAATATATGATGCATAGTTTCCTGCAAATAAGACTCAAATTAGTAAGAAAAATTGTTCCTGTTGCACGGATCCCACGGTTCCTCCCTTGGAGGGATCCGTCTTGGCTAAAATGAGGGATCCGTCTGCCTGCATACTTAAGACAGCAATATGGATGTAAAGTGTGGTGTTAACATCAACAAGAGTTATGCATTAAGCCACCAAACATATTCTCAAGACAATATGGCATATAACATGTAATTTAATTTAATAAAACTAGAGAGATAAAGTACATAAATCTAAAAACTAAGTGATTCGTCATGAACGGTCTATCTTTTATTAGTCAACCACTTGTGAATGGTCAACCATAAAAGTCAAACAATTCGGAACAAAATGCAATTAAGTCCGGAGGAGTTTAGTGTTTCGTGTCGTTAAGTCCCAACGAACAGACGATTGAATAGCTAAAGCGTAGTGATCGGGTGATATTGAGCGGGAAGGGGTTATGATTGATTACACTAAGGAAATTAAATCTAATAAAGACTTTGAAGTCCTTTTAATTTATATTTAAAATCGTTTAACGATTAAAAACACATGACGCTTACGAATTTTATATTTATTTTAAACTAAAATGATGATTGAAAACTACTTAAGAATGAAAACTAATTTTTAGGATTTTTCTTGATTTATTTTGAATTAAAACTAATTTTGAACATTTAAAATATAGCTTAAAATGCTAAAAATTAGGAAAATATGCAAGCAAATTACAAAACTATTTTTCAAAATCAAATTTAACTAAAAGATTTTTCAAAACTGAATCACATTTTTTTGACTTTTTCTCTATTTATTATGAATTTAATACTATTTAAAACTAATTAAAATGCTAGAAAATACTATTTAAACTAAGAAAATTATAGAAAATATTTTTTGGCTTTTTATATTTTTATAAAACTAATAAAATTGAAATTGCATTTTTCCGATCTTTTCCTCGAATTATTTGGATTAAATGCTAATTAAAAATGCTAGAAAATGACATAAATGCAAAAATTAGTAAATGAACAGTGAAAAATATGAAAACTTCCAAATCAACGATAAAATAATACGAGAACCCGTGAAAAATAACGAAACTATTTTGGAGCACAAGAACAATGATTTGGGCGCAACAACTAATGAAATAAGCACACGTAAATAAGCTAAAATCTAACCATAAGCTACTATAAGCTACCTTAGCCTTAATCTAACCTAACTTATGCTAATGCAATGAATGGGACCCTAAAAGCACAGGCTAGAAGCATTTAAGCACAAAAGCAAGATCAAACCATAATAAGCCAACATGTTTAAGGCCCTACTTTGAGCTTACATTAAGCTAGCTAGAAAATTTTAAAATAAACTAAATGGCCATGATGTCCACAACCAACCAAATAGCTTAAGTTCGAATTTCAACAGATTTGGATTAAAAATGAGGAAATTAAAATGCAAAAGTAATTATGATTTGAGAGTTTAAATGAGACTTTGACTTTTCTAAGAAAACTTGAGATTTTGACTTATTTGAAATTCAATCTTGCAAAACAGGTTGTTTATGTTAATTCTAGATGTGCTATGATCAAATTAAGCTATCCTAGCTATCCTAACCCTATTATGCAAGTATTTCCAATCCTATATCTAACTGATATGCTGATAAGATCAGATATAATGAGATTTTGACTAAAATGCAATGCAGAAGCAGGTTTATAGTCTAAATGAGTTTATGTATACTAAATAAGACTATGCCAAATAAACCTAACTACTGATAAGCTCTAAAACTCCAATTAATAGCTTATTCCAAACACTAGTTTCAGGACTTGTTTAACAAGATTTTCGAACACAAAGCAGATTCAAGCCTAGTAAATCTACTTAACCAGATTTAGATATCCAAATTACACCTAGATGCAGTAATATAAACCATTAACAACCTCTGAATCACAACAAGCTACTTATGCAGATGATGCAGATGAACAAGAATAAAACAGATACTAAAACTAATGATGAAATAGATTAAACTAACAATCATAAAGTACTAAACTAGGATAGATTAAACAATGATGAATACTAAAATTTACTCTAAACTACAATGAAGATCAGAAATGGACTTACAAGGGTCCAACCACTGTGGCTTGTCAATATTAACCAAAACCATTAACCAAATACTATTAAGCTCAATCCAATACGTGTCCGATCCGGATAACCAAATCGACTTCTTGTTAACTTTGTTGATCGATAATGAACTATGTTGTGAGTGGAAATAAACCCACTAAAAGCTATATAAAGCTTAAATAGGTTTAATCAAACAAAGAGCTAGCTTATGATAAGCATTAACACATAATTTTTATTTTTTATTATTTTTCCGATTTTTGGTATTTTGATAAATGATAAGAAATGGATCAGAACTACTTTAGAATAAATTTGAAATGAGATTAGCAATTCTAATAAGCAATAATAAGAAACATTCAAAGCTTAAACAAAGATTTGAGAACAAAAGTAAATTTCATTAAAACTTAAAACCGAGATTACCAGAGATTACAAAGCTTAATATAACTTGAAAACATTAAAACGGAATTAAAATTACACTAACTATCGAAAATTAAAGGTGCCCTTTACATTGGCATACAATAGAACTATTTATACTACTTGAAGTCTTCTCTTCCTTTGGTTGTGTTTCTTGTGGTGGAAAAACCAAGTTGGCATGAGACCCATGTGGGTTGTGGGGAGGGTTGCTTGGGAATCAGTGGGGATTGAGAGTGGGTTTGGGATGGACAGGGTAATGGATGGGAGGGACGTTGAGTGTTTCAGAGAAAGAAGAAAAGAGGAGGGAAAAGTGCGGTGCAGGGGATGGGTTTATTTCTTTGTGTTTTCTGGTTTTGATTTGGAAGTAATACACAAGGACCATATTTGCCATTTGATCAAACTTGAAGGACCAAAACTGTAATTTTCCAAATTTCATCATAAGGACTAATTATGACAAGATTAATTTTTCCAAGGACCAAAATGATAATTTTCAAATTAAAATGTCCGGTAATTTACGTCAATCTTTAAAATTCAAGGACTCAAGTTGTCATTTTGCAAAACTAGACTTTATAAGGCTAAATTTGACAACTTAAAATTCCCGAGGGCCTTTATGAAAAATTACATGTTTTGAATAACCAGGGACTAGATTTTACAATTATTGAATAAAACACGTCTAAATATTTTTTCTCGCTCTTTTGAGACTTTTAAAGTGTTTTGATTCGGTTTCATATGTGAAGGAACAAAAATGATGAGTATTTACACACTCATCACTAAGAAAATGAGCAATACATGGATTAAGATTTCTAAACTATCTAATTTAAGACTAGGACACCACTTGAATCCTTAAGCTCAAGGTTGTTTAGGTTTGTTGACCCCATCGAAACATTCGAGGAGTGATAAACATGAAACGCTGCTCTTCACGTAGTTCATGTACCAAGCCTTCAACATGTTGACAATGATAACAATCTTTGTCATGGCTCGGAAATGGTGGTGGTAGAAATGGAATGGCTTGAGATGGAAGGTGGGTCGAGGTTTCACAAAAGTAGGAGGGATTTGTGGAGGCTCATTTGGAGAGTAGTTCAACCAAAGGTGGTGGTAGTGGAATATGTGTCGAGGATGGTGGTAGAGAGGTATCTACTCATGTGATCAAGTGGTTGACGTTGATGATTCCTCATAATCCAAAAGTGGACTATTCGAGGGTGATGAGAAAGGATACCGTGCTAGTGTCGCTTCAACACCTTGGTTTTGTTGTTGCGCTTATTCTCTCTATTGAGGAGAATGTTGGCAATGGTGGAGGATGATACGGCTAGAGGCAAGTCCTCTAAGTTGTAGAGGTGTGGAGATGAAAGTGGAGTGGTGAATGATAAGGTTCTAGGCACCAAAGGTGATGGTTTAGTGGAAATAGGAGTGTTTGGTTTAGGAGGTATAGTAGTGTTTGGCAATGATAGTTTTGTGGGAACAATCCTTTTGGGGATTAGTTTGATTGGTTTAGTTGGTGGAGGAGAAATCCCAGCGTTGGAGGATTTAACAGGAGATGATTTGGTTGAAGAAATTTCGTGAACAACACGAGCAAGTTTCTTGGGTGATCCTTTGGTGGATGAGTTAGCACTAGGAGCTTTCCTCATGATGAGATGATAAAATGTTAGTGAGATAGAGGCTTCTAGTTGTTGAGAATTAAGTTGTAGATGGTGATTTATAAGTCCTAACAAGATGGTTTATAAAGGGAAGGATTTGGCAAGTGCATTCAAGGCTTAAACCACTAAGATCTTTGAAATGTAATGATTTGCATGCACAAGAGTCAACTTGCATTTGTAATTGATCAAGAAGGTTAATTGAGGTAAGATGGAGTGTTCAAGTTAGCAAGGAGAGCTTGAGATGATTGTTTAGCTAGGATTAGTGAATCATCACGGCTCCTCATGGTTCCTCCAATGAGGATCCGCCTAGGCTAATCCTAGGGATCCGCTCTCAGCAGCTAAGAAAAGAGGAAATGATGTTTTATGAGGTCTAGTACCTACACATATTGAGTGTTTCAGCCTTCAAGTGTCTTAAATGAAGAGGGTATTAAATGATCAAGAGAAATGATTGATGGTAGCTAATGATTGCCTTTATGGAAAGAAATGAGACTTTATGAGCACTAATAGGTAATCAAAGATGACACTAAGAAATATGAGAGTGTCAAGTGGAGTTAAATGATCCTAGAGATCGATGGTAGTTTGAAAGAAATTTGAAAATTCTTTAAAAATCATAATAAATGAAAACTTGTTTTGGCCTATTTTGAGGTAAGGACGACTAAAATCAATTTGCTAAAATTGAGAGAAATATCAAGCCAAGTGTTTTGAGATGTGAGGAACAATGTGTGAGCATTAGGCTAAAATATGGGAGTTTTAGTGAAGTGATAAATCAAAACATCTTTGAGTGTGATCCTAAGTTAGCTATGGTGAGAGTAGACCCATCGATTTGAGGAAGACTTAAGTGATCCTAAAGTATTATGTTTGGCTAGTATGATGTGGTCTAGAGGGATGGTTTGATAAGTGAAGGTCTGCAAATTCATTTCTGTCTGCCCGGATCCCACGGATCCTTAAATGGAGGGATCCGTCTAATACAAAGTGAAGTATCCGGCTCCTGCAAAACAGTAACTTCACAGAAGGTGTGCAAAATTTGCACAAGGTATCGTATATTAAAGCCAGTGATTTCTAAAGAATTTTAACATATAAGCGAGACATCAAACGATAAATGTTTTCATGAGAATGATCATATTACAAAGATAAAAGATGAATTCTAAGGATTGAACCTATTTGGAAAGGAAACTAGGTTTCTTGAGCTGCCACTAGATGGATCGTCAAATGGATGATGAGTATATGCCGTATTCAGAGACCTAAGAATGATTTGATGAGATGTGTTTAGAGGTTCCATCATCTTGTTCACAAGTACGCATAATGGACTTTGAAATTGAGGATGAAAGTACATGATATGATGATAAAGGCGTGTCGTGAATATTCCATATGGGATTAGTTTATTCTTGTTGCATTGAAGGTTTACAACCGCCTTGCAAAAGAAGTAGGCTAGATTTTATGGTTGTTGGGTTAGCGACAATACATTATGTGAGCACAACAAGCGGAATAATTTCTCGATTTCCCTAAGACTCTAAACATTTTCATTAGAATGATCTGCTAGAGCTTTAAGATCATCTCGTAAATCACGTATATATTATGTTTGGATTTGAGTAATCGGATCGAGGTTTGCATAACATGCGAGTTAATTCTTGAGGGAAGGTATGTGTGAACAATATGGACTATTTTCTTCATGGTAGTTGAAGAGAGAATCAAGAGACCAATCTTCAGTGAAGGCACATTGTCCATGATTTGAAATTTGAAGAATGTGAGAAATTGCCCAAGAGTTAAGACAAACTTTTGGTTTTTGATCCAAAACCCTAGTGATATAGATCGATCCTCGTTACGAACGAGTTCAACTTGACGGAAGAATTCCAACACAAAATGTGGACAGATTTTCTCGTTAATTCCTAGAAGGTCTTCTAGTCCTACGGTTCGGAATGAGGTATTGATACCTTGTTGGTATAGTAGAGGTGTGTCAACAATACGTCCTTTATGGAAGTGGTGAGTTTCGAGATTATTGAACCCACGGACATGATTGCCAGGTGTGTTGGGCTCAAGGAAGATATTAGGAATGTAGACATAAGTGAGTTGAAAGTCGAATTCATACTCATGAGTCATGAGACATGTGGAGGTGAAATGAATAATTTATATGACCAAGTTAGGATAAATAGATGCATCAAAGGAGAGGACATTTGATAGGTGAAAATAATCTCCTAATGTTTATACTTGATTACCCTTATTTTTATTAACAATGACAATTAACTTACTTTGTACTAACATTCTAGTTAAAATTTTGCTTTTATTGTAAGTTTTTATGAAGTGGTTTTATGTTGCATGAGTTTCGTTTCCCAGTTCTACGGTTTTCCCGGTTCCCTTTTAAAAGGGATTCGGGTAGTTGAACTTTAGGGATCCGTGGATCTGCAGTGACAGAAAAATGATCTTGACGTAAATTTGATTTTTGCAACTTTTAGGTTTATAAAAGGAGTTATGTTTTAGCCAATATTTACTATCTAAGCATGCATTGTAGATTTCGATAGTATGTTAAGGTGAAAGATACAAACGAAAAGAAAAAAAATGACAAACACATTATGAGAAATAAACGGGATAAACTAAGACATTAGTAATAGGGAAAATGATGCAATAGACTAGCACATACCGAGGCTTATCACTCGACCACTTTTTATTTTAATTTAAGAATGGACCACGGCAACCCGCGTCATTGGGCAACTCATCGACATTGGGACAAGTGTCCAGTATGTGTAAGGTATTGTTTTGGGCAACTAAAAGCGGGCAACCGTATATTTTTAAAAGGGTTTTATCGTCATTTCACATTACATAGAACGATACAATTGAATAGTGAAAGTACATTACATGTATTCAAAATCAATTTCCCACTGCACAAAAACATTCATAGTTACTGCTTTTCTCTGCTTTTGCTTCTCGCATAAAAACATTGTTAGTAACTTGTTTTCAAATGAGACCGCTCTTCTTCTCGATCCTCTTTTCCTTGTATCGCCGCTTATGTCACCACTATAAAGGTACATCGTTGAGTGCAACCCACATTGGATTGATCAAGTTTGTTTAAAAATGTGGCCAAATATGGTACGTAAATATTTTGCTCGTTGTTTATTGTATATTATTTATTTCAATTGGTTATATGCTTCAACAAATCGTTGTTGTTATTCGATCAATACCTTTGTTATATAGGTGTTAATTCTATTCTTTAATCCATTTCTCTCTTTTATGTCTCGTTCGATTCGTAATTATGTAGGGTATAATACGGTAGATGTAAATCTGTTAGGTATGTAACATAACCGTTCATTAAAAATTTTAGTGGCACTCTCTATACTAATAAGGAGTGGTTTATATGCATCATATACGCAATTGTTTACGACGTTGGTATAGATTCCATCCATGGTCCGATTTAAATTGTTGTTTTGTTGACCTTTAGGACTATGAAGCTAAGTTAATCATTACCAAGAACCGAACTACTTTTGGTTGATAAAGCAAGAGTTAGACGCAAGACGCATCTTGTTTAGGAATACACCTTTGGAAGATGGATTGATCTCTTGTTTTTGAACATGAAACGACATCATAGATTATATGCTAAGGAAACAAATATAAAGTCGACGATTCTCACTATGATATGCCCTTCATTTTTGACATTGAAGGCATGCTTTACATTTGGTAGTCGTGAGTTTTGTCTAATGACCGTCTGCGGTTTGGATCTGTAAGCTTTAGGTTGTATACATCCGTTCTCTAAATTTTCATAATAGGTATTTCACGACAAGGGTATATTCTAACCAACTTAGATGTTATTGGTGTTATCGAGGATGAAGAGCGGTTTTGATGATATCTAATGAAGATGCCGACGCCTTTGTCTTTTGTTAGCCTTAGAGGTGATCTTTATGGGTCGCTTATTGACATGCGAGGTGGATGATAATCGATGAGGTTAGTTGATAATCCGATGATTGGAATGATTTTCCATGAGGTGAGCATATTTGGACTCATTTATACGACCAACTTCATAATGTATTTGATAAGCACGCGGATGACCACCTTTAAGATTGAAGAAAGATCCAAAGCATTGTCCAACATACACACCGTCTGGATTTGTGTTTGGTTTTTGTATTCATTTTCCAACTTAACATTTTACCGATTTGTATATAAGTTTATGTTTTATTTTCATTTTTTATTCTCATAGGTGTGGATCCTTGAGTCGCTTGAAAATCTCATGCTTGGTGGATTAAACATCCAAATGTGATACCAAGAGCACTTGCACGGTCTAGGAAGTCCATCTTTAAAAGAACCGATCGTCGAACCTTTTTCAAACGTAAGCCGCTTAAACTTTGTTGTTATTTATTTATTGTTTATAGGTAAAAAGTAAACCTACACACAAAATTAGATGTTCCATTTCCACCTATCTAAGCCCACAATATCTTATCGACTCGATTCTTCATCAAATGCTTTTGATCCATCGCCTTTCTTTTCATTCTACCTTGAGGCTTGCCTTTGATGGCCAAATGAATTTCATAATCAAAAATATTCTCAATCTTCTCAAAGAAGGATGAACAATTGGATGAGTTGATTTTGTACATCGCAAATTAAGGTTAACTTCCAACATCTCGCTCTACAGCCATTAAATGGTAATCTCACAACCAAAGATGTAGAATTTCTCTTCAAGTCTTAAAAGCATGTACTCTTGCATAAGCATACAACATCCATTCTTCAACCACGCAAGCCTCTCAACATTTACCTTCTTGATTGGGCTCAAACATGCACTTCATAGCTATCTCTCGCCTTAATTTTCTCGACGGTTGAAAATACTCTGTTGCTTTTTCCACTTTTCTCGCCTTCTTCGGAGGCTTCTTCCTCACGCCCTTTCCTTTGCTTTTAGCAATTTCTTTAGCATTTAGTTCCATATATAATCTTTTATAAAATTCTCCATCTTAAGCTATCTGCTCCTCTCTACTTTTAAACTTCAATGTTGGCTCTGCAATCCCTTTACCCTTTCCAATATCAGGTTTAGTAACTACAACTTTCTGCACAGTTTCACCAATCTGTAGACTCTTAGCAATAGGTTTGGGTGCATGGATAGGGTCAGATTGCTTTAGGTTGAGCAATTGTATGGCAACCTCATTCTCAGGCTTATTTTTGTTTTGGTGCTGGTGTTATTGTGGTGCTTATAATTGTAGCAGATGTTGCCTCTGGGCTTGAAACGTCTGAATTGGCAAAGTGGCTATAATAATACCAAAAGAAGGGTTACTTCAATACTAGCAGCGGATGCAAGCAACACCGCACCGATTGCCGCACCACTTCCTTCTCCTTTTCTTCAATCGCACCTTTAAAGAATCATCCAAGATCGCTTCTTTACCTTCCATGCCTCACTCAATTTGTACTCTCACTCCTCCCTGCTTGGATGCATCATCTAAACTTTTAATCATATTGCGCCTGCCTTTATTCATAGTTTCTTCACTTTCACGAATGCATTGAACCTGGCCTCTTAGTCTCTCCAAAACACTTACCCCGTGCTTGAACCTCCCGATTGTTTGGTAGCGAGTTGTTGTCGAATTTTAAGACCAGTGATCTTTGACTCCATAATTGTGAATATATCCGTCAATTCAAGATTGAGTTTCATATTATCCTCACCACCTTGACATGTGTAACCTGGTCCGAGAAGTGGATAATTGGAATTATCATCATGTATGTAACATATTGGATTTCACAAACACACTAAACCAAAGATTAAAGAGGCGATACTATGGTTTTAGAGAGAGAAAGTTAGAGGTTGGGAACTTTAGTGAGAGAAAGAAAATCTTATTATGAGTTCCAACTCTACCTTGGGAGGTGAGAGTATTTGTAGTTCATACTCGCCACCTACGGCCCATGGATCGGCCTACGGTGGGTAAAGACCCGTCCGTCCTCCACGGTGTTACTTAACTAAATACTATCGAACATTAACTAATCACGATACGAGCTTTTAATGATTACATATACCGAGGTGACCGACTCTTTAATAACTGGATTTACTAAATCCTAACAAGCTCCCACATGGAGGTCACCTAAAAAAACATAGAATACAAACAGATATTACAATTAGATTGTTCTGGATTCTTGTTAATGTTCTTTGCTCTAAAGCTCGTAGTCATCGATTCATCATTATTGCATGTTTGGATAATCAATGTGGAGGTCTTTAAGCGATCCACGTGATAATGAGTTTTGAGCCAAGATTGAGATCATCACCAACATAAATCTCGACTCTTCCATTGTGGTGTTGGTATTATGTGATGTTGTGACATATGGACCGATATGCTCACATTCTCGGATCATGATTTCTTCTTATCGAGTAGCGGAAGCTTTAATTGATTCATGATATTTGCAGCAGAAAGCGTAGCATGGAGTGAAAATACGTAGTCATTGATACAATTATCATGATTTCTTTAGAAATGAATATGTTGTGTGAGCATGCGGCTATGGATTGACCGCTTCATTACGATCAACGCAAACGTCGAGCGCATTCACATACAACAATTAGCAATAAAGCGCACGAAAGTGTCTTTGATCACTTTTATTGAATCGAGGTACACGCCCACGGTTCCCGTTGATCAAGACATGTACCGCTCGTGATCCGTATAATTCCAAGAATTTCCTTGACAGGGTTTCAAGTCGCTCTAGCCGTTCTCAAACCGAATGTCTCAAAGAAGACAACATGAAGTGAGGAACCAATAATTGAGATTCACCGATTGATGAAAAGAGATTTAAAAACAATCGTATCGCTCAATAGAAATTGTTTTGCAATACAACTGAAGGTTTTAATGAAAATCAATTATCAATCATAAACACCTTTTATTTTGAAATGATAGTACATAGTCGATGTGCTAAAGAAAAGAGTTTTAAGCACAAAGACCGGTTTTCAAAGGTATCCGTCAATCCATAACTCGAACCGTGATTGATTCAAAAGATTGAATCGCCCCATTGTTTCTGCTCGGTTGTCACGTGGTTGATCTATTGGATAAATCTCACATGCCACCCACCGTGAGCTTGTTTGATGTTGGCTCGAAGGCTTTCCATCTTCATTGTGAATATGTTTGCATATCACTCGGATGTTCCGCAATACCACAAGGATATGTGGGACTCATAAGATGTAATCTCTTTCCACATTGTGTGAAACAGAGAGTCTTCAATGATGTGTGTCCTAAAGAGATTTATTTGATGATCTCGTGGCTCTAGACTCAATTGTGCATATTTGGATCCCTATATCGGAGACTAGGAGAGGTCTCCTTATTCAATATCAACAATCTCTAAGAGAAATTGATAGATTATGTGGGTTCCCGTGAGAATGAAACAAGTATTTTAAGAGGAACTTGAGTAGTTTGGGAAGTTTAGTGCAAAGCGCCATCGGGTTCATGACATCTTGTCTTGAATACCGGTGTTACCTTAGTAACCACCAAGAGCATATGAATTGAACCCGTATCTCGCCTAGGTTGAATAATTCGAGGGCTATTTTTCACCCCTTTCCATTCATTTATTTTTCATTCTTCAACCCCTTGATTACTTACCGAGACTTCATAACTAGAACTTTGTTGGTTTTATTCCAAAGATTAGCTCTATCTCGGTCCGCACTCTTCCAATATCGACTTTTCTCCTTTTCATCAAACCTAAGGACTCTACACTTTCTAGTGGATCGTCCTCGGTAGATCCCTCCGTTCGGCGGATCATGGGAACGAATACCTAACCTAACCATCCTTATATCACCATGCATAAAGTAAATTTGGTCGGTCTATTTGGTATTGTTCATCGCTTTGGAACCAATTGAAAACCATTTGAAAATCAATCTAGATACTTGTGATATATTATCCAAGCATTTTGTACTGAATTGTTTTGATATTTTTAGAAAAGAGCTCCCCTCAACATGTGCATCATGTATTAGAAATCGTTTAGCACACGGAGGCAAGAGGAAGAATTAACTTTGAATATCATTTTCTTAAAGATATCAACATCACTTCCCGATTAAATCAAGTATATAAAGCATATTTGGGGAAGGATGAGGTTTTCACAAATTTTTCTCCCTTAATATGCGCCTCAAGGTTTCAAAGAGTTTTGCACATATTAGAAGGAACTCGCACTTAGAGACAAATCAATCATGTTTCAATTCTTTATGGTTTAAAAGTTGCTCCCCTCAACATGTGCATGGAAAATTTGAAATCGCTTGGCACATGCGGGGGAATGCTTGCAAAACACTTGTGAAACCATTTATCGAATCATCGTTTAAATCAATTTAAATCACAAATTCTCCCCGATCACAATTTTCTAATCATTTGAGATTTGTGATCTCAGAGATTTAAATTGGTTTTGAAAGCTTTTGTGGAGAATTGTGACTTGATTATGAAAACATTTTAACCGATAAGGATCGGATTATGAGACTTTAAACTCCATTGATTAAACATGCATGATTATCTTTTGAAAAGAATTGTATGACAAATAACCTTTTGATTTAATTGAAATCATTCTCCCCCTCAATCAATGACATAAGTTGTTGATTGAGAGATAAATATTTTTGACAAACGTTAAGTACATATGATTTTCAAAAATAGAGTCCGAGTTATTTTTCAAAGCAAATAGTTTTCATTAGATAATAAGTAATTGTTAATAGAATCAGAGCATGAGATTTGAAAAACAAGATAAAGGATGGCTCTGTTCTTACTTTGAAAAGCGGGTTATTGCCTGAAATGACAATAAACCATTGTTTCACTTTCTCCCAAAAATATTTTTTTGATTTTTTTTATGAATATTCGAACAACATCTAAAGTCCCGTGTTATTCTTTGAATGACAGCACAAAGATCGTAGATATTTATCGAACCGAGAAAATCATGACAAAATGACAAAATTTTTTTATTTTTTTTAAGGATTTTTTGAAAGTTTTAAATTTTTCTATTTGCTTTTTGAAGGTTTTGTAATTTTGTATTTTGCTTTTCGAAAAGATATTTACAAGAGATGGATGAAGAAAGACCTTTACTCCTCGTCTTCCTCATGAAGACGTTTGAGTGTTTCCGGTTGAAGACTCTTTAGACCAAGTCGTGGGAGGATAAACTCAAAACGTTCTCTAGGAAGAGCTTTGGTGAAGATGTCTGCTATGTTAGGATTTAGTAAATCCATGTAATAAATAGTCGGTCACCTCAAGTATATGTAATCGTTAGAAAGCTCGTAGTCGTAGATTATTATTAGTTAAGTAGTATTTAGTTTAAGTAACACCGTAGAGGACGGACGGGTCTTTACCCATCGTATGCCCGATCCATGCCCGATAGGTGGCGATTTATGTAATGACTATAAATACTCTCACCTCCCAAGGTAGAGAGTTGAGATCATAATAATATTTTTCTTTCTCTCACTAAAGTTCTGAAACCTCTAACTTTCTCTCTCTAAAACTCATTATACGCCTATTTGATCTTATGGTTTAGTATGTTTGTGAAATACAATATGTTACAAATGGTATCAAGAGCCATGGTTTGATCATCTCTTACATATCTTTGGATTTCTAGTGACTTTTAGGTGGTTTTAGAGTTTGAAAAACTTTAGTTGTTTTTGCATCATTTGGATCATTTCTAGTGTTAAAGTTTGAATCTTGGGTATAGTTTTGTGTTTAGAATCATTGTATGTGCTTGGGTTTTGATTTGGTAAGCTTGAATCATCGTGGTTGGGTTGTTTTGGATTGAAAAGTGCCGCTTTGTTTGATTTTATAGCTAGCGACTGAGCTACGGATAATTTATCTTCGTAGCGACTTACTTTGTAAGTTGGTAGCGAGTTGTAGTAGAAGTTCTTAGCGAGTTGAGCTTAGCGACTTGTTCATTGAGTCAAGTCGACAAACAAAGACACTTAGTGGATTCTCCACCACGGTAGCGACTTAGTGAAAGTTAGCGACTTGTACTTAAGTTTGTTAGCGACTGGTATTAGCGATTTGGTGCTTAGCGAGTTGCTATTTAGCGACTTGACATCTTAGCGACTTGGTGCTTAGCGAGTTGCTATTTAGCGACTTGGCATATTAGCGACTTGGTGCTTAGCGACTTGCTTTCAAAATTTGCTAGCGACTTGGTGCTTGGCGACTTGGTTCAGGGTTTCTTAGCGACTTGGTTGATCCTATTTGTAATACGGTTTTCTCTTGATTTAGTAAAATCCCGTGAAAGAATCTATTTCCGGTTTAATCATAGAGTTATAAAATCCTGCTTAACTGCTAACATGTCTACCAACGTTCCTACAATCATCTCCACTGCTGCCAAGGATGTTCAAGCAATGGTTCAGATACTGCCCACCCATGCTTGATGTGAATCGACTACGACTCTTGGGCTCAACGAATCGATTGACCGCCTTGGAAAGGAAAATGGGTCAACATTCTCAAATCCATTGATGAAGGACCGTGATCGGGTTGAAACTACTAGAGACATAATTGATACAAATTAAGATGGAATAATGATCTATGGAATAGATGCACTAAAGACGATGATGAGCTCAATGATAAGGAGAAGAAGAGATCGATGCGTATATCGTGGCTTCTAACATTATACTACAAGGTCTTCCAAAAGACATCTACAAGCTTATCAATCACAACACCAAGCAAAGGTCAGATGGGATAATGTCAAGATGCTTCTCTCAGATCCTAATTAACTGTGAAGATAGGGAATCACAACTATATGATGAATTTGAGCATTTCAAGATGAAACCGATGAGAGTGTTTATGAGTACTACGTGAGATTCCATAAGCTTGTGAATGAAATGAGGAACATCGAATGACCATGCCAAACATTCAAATTAACTCAAAGTTTGTAAACAACATGAATCCAGAATGGCACAAGTTTGTCACCTCACTGTGAAGCTCACTAAAGGATTGAAGAGTACAAACCATGAGCAATCAGATGCCTTCTTTCTACGTAATGAGAGACATGCTATGTTTGAAAAAAGATTCGAGCGCTCAAAACCAATCGTGAGAAACTAGTTCATCAAATGATTCAACCGCTTACTCAAGCATTGGAATTACCACCAAAGCATCTCGTTATACCCATGGGTAATGGTAATCACAAACTCATTCCCGATCCTATGTTCAAACAAGTCGATCTTCGATGCACACGTGGAAACTTCATTAATCAACCGGCCTCCCGATTAGTCGAATATGAACTCTTCCACACACCAACAACACTTTAACCGCATCCAATCCACACAATCAAGCCACCGCCGAGATGGAAGGTTATGGTGAAAATGGGTTCAAGAAAGGCGACGAACAAGGAAGAGGTGGAGCTAGTAGAGGTTATGCCGCAAATCGAATTGGGGAAGGAATGGAAACCGTGGTCAAGCAAAGCCAATCAAATGTTACAACGTGGAGGTGAGGGACACATTGCAAGGAACCTGCACATCACCAAAACGCCTCGTAATGCAGAGTACTTCAGTGGATAAGATGTTGCTTATGCAAGCTCGGGATAATGGTGCACTTTGGATGAAGAGGAGTTGTTGTTCTTGGCCGAGGAAATGCTAAGACATATGATGCGAGATGTGGATGAGCACCAATTCAGAGATAGACGACAATCATCATAATGCCTTTCAAGTCGCCGATTGGATGCATACGACTGATGTTGATGATGAACCCATCGCACAAACCATTTTCATGGCTAGCATTTCTCCAATGGTCTCTCCTAAAGTCTCTTCATCACGACAAGCTGGTCCATCCAAAGACAAAATCATTTCGAGGTATTAAACTATACGATGATGTTGATGTGCAAAAGATGCATGACAAAGTACAATCAATCGAACTTTGAGTCGATATTGAAAATATGGGTAATATCAATGTTGTCCCATATGATCAATATGTGAAACAAAGAAAGTGAGATTGTACCAAGTGATGCATCTTCGCATCAATGATGACTATGTTTTTGATGAATACACCGATGCGCCCTCGATGATTCTCGCTATCCCCGAACTTAATGCCTATAAAGAACGAGTTGCTATTTATGAACAACGAGCTAAGTTTGAGTTAACCACTCGCAAGGTGAAATGGATGACCAAATGCGCATAATCATTAGAAAAGTAATTTTAGAGAAGAAGTATTAAAACAAGAGTTAAATTCCTTACAAGAAAAGCTTTAAAAGCGCTAAGCAAAAACAAGAACTTCAAGAAAATGTGAAAAGCTTAAGCAAGAATTCAATGCTAAGGAATCAAAACTTTGAATGATTTTTCTAATCAAAACTTTGAAAACAAGCTTGAAAATAATTTGTACGCACAAGGAACACCATTCGATCGCTCACATGATCACTAAGCATAGAGTCTTAAGCAATAAGCATATCATTCCCTTGTTGAGGAACCAAACCAGAGGTCATTAAAAAGGCTAGAAATGCTCATAAGTTACTTTATGATGGCAATGAAACTTAAGCCTAGACAGAAACCTAGTTGCGCCGAAAGTAACCGAGGAAGATAAGAAATCGATGAAGTCACTAGGGTAAAGATGAACAAGAAACTAGATGATCCTAAATGTAAAGAGAAGAAAATAAATATCACACCCCATGATTACAAGAAGGAGAATTGGATTTCCTTGAACAAGTTTAAGCCTCAGACGTTGTTAACACCTTAACAAGTGTTCGGAAAAGGATTTAGATAATCAAAAGCAGAGAATCTTGTTGCAACAAATCCCCTTTAGGAAAATGCCTTCACGACGTGTATCCTCCCAATACACCAATGCATTTAGTTCCTAGGACTATTGCCACTAAAAGCAAGACCTTAATCGGTCAATATGTTATCTTTCAACTATTTGTCGATTTTGAGAAAACGTGTAAGAAAAGGATCACACCCATCGATAACTCAAGGGAAAAGGGTTTTGAACAAACGAAGAATGCTATTTAATCGAGGTCATCCTTTCTTTAAGCAACTAAAAGATAATTTTGAGAGTCTTAAAAGGGATAGATTCGTATATTAAAGGAATGGAAAAGGAATTTGATGCTATGATAGTTGAGGTTAGTGACTATTAGCGAGCACTAAAATATAATGAGATTGAGAGGAAGAACTTGCATACATTGAATGAGACTCTTATTTCGAATGTATTACTCAAGATGTGTTTTACATCGCTACTAATTGTTCCATTAATTCTCGATTTCATGAATTATCCGCTGCTCGAAAGTCTCCCATGATCGTGTCATTGAGCTTAAAAACTAACTCTAAACCGCATGATAAAGTTGAACAGATGATCATGATAACTCGTAAAACAGCTTTTCTAAATTAGAGGTTGAGCATCCGGCTTTGCAATTAAAATATCAACATCCGAAAGAAAATGTTAAACCTCAAATATCAAGACATCTTTGGATGTTCCCGAATTTGATGCGCTTTTGAAATTAGCAAACGGATGAACAGATTCGAGCTCATTGTAACACGATCGTAAAGTTGAAAGCCCAAATTTCTCAATTAAAGGGTGAAATGAACAATGCGACTGGCCCCAAATACCTCCTCCTTTAGATTCTCGGAAGTCTCAAAATTTTCATCTTCAAAACTTGGTCAATGCTTTACAAAAGGAAAATGAGAGTTTTCTAGAAGAAAATGAAAAGGTTAAACATCATTTCAATGAGTTATTTGAGTCAATAAAAGTCACTCGTAATAAAAATAATGAACAAATAACTTCGTTGCAAAAGGATATTGAGAATCTGAAGAGTTAGGTAAAAGGGAAAATGCCAATGACCAATGGGGAGAATGGTGCATCAAAGGTGCATGGTTGTAATAAATATGCTTTGTCTGTGAATTATGTTCCTCATCACCTTAGGAATAACAAACTTGCCATTCAAACATATTTCTCATACCTTAAAGATAGTCTAGAATGTCTCCATGAGATTGTAGAAGAGGATAAGTTAGAGAAACCACTTGATAATGCAATTGGCCATGCATGCTTATATGCCAAACAATCTCAAGAACTTCTAGAATGCTTAATTACAATATGCCCTAAATCCCTAGGTGAGCAAGTCAACCCTTGATACCCTCGTTTCTATGCCTAATGCCAAGTATACAAATCATTCAATGCCCAATGTTATGAATGCGAACTTTAGTAGGCCTTCAAATAGTTTAGATCCCAACACCTCCAAAGTGTTAAGAAAGTGAACCTCAATGTGCCTTCAATAGTTCACATCCCAAAGACATCAAAACAGAAAGGCAAAAGTAGCAAAACCAACTAATGTTCCTGCCTCTACAGGAGTAATCAGTGACATTAAAGCGAGCAGGTCAAAGTCTCAAGGCAATACAAGGAATGATAGGGTCTCGCAAGCTAAGAATGTGCATTGGAAGAAAGTAGAAGATCACCGTAGGAGAATTTGAATAAAACGAATCGTGTTGATTCTAGTATTAGCCATAGGCGATCGTAATTAATTCAATTCGATACTATTTGCAAACCTTGTAATGATGTCTCGCTTGAATTTCATTACTAATCTTGAATGTGGTGTAATGCTTTATCTAATATCACAAATCCCCGTTAATATTGTTAAAGCAAAATATCATGCTAAGAAGGCAAAAGGCAAAGGCTAAAGAAAGTTAGAAAATAGTGGAAGCCCCGGTGAAGAACATTTAGTAAGATAGGTTATCAATGGATACTGTTGGCCATAAGGTTAATCGCATAATGCCCACTAGAAAATGGATGCTCATCGTAGAACTATTCCCTTAAGAAGTGAACATACTTTAAATAGGGCAAACATGTACACTAGTACCGCATCTATTCATAATAACTTCATTGCTTCAATTTCGATATGAATGTTTCTATTTCGATGCGGTGTTCCAATCATCACATTAACCAAATGGAACCCATTCTTGCATGGGGATCCCAATTATCCAGCTTATCCATTCTAGTCTGTGTTCAACCGCAGATCGCTTAAATCGCTCGTGGTACCGGACTCAGCCGCTCCAAGCATATGATCGAGACCGTCGTGGCTCATGAACTTCGTAAGTAAATTCATCGGATGCTTAGATTCGAGAACCACCATTTTGGAGCTATTATGGGTTATGGAGATTATGTGGTTGGTAAAGTGTGATTTGTGGTATATTATGTGGAAGGTCTTGGTCACAATTTGTTCTCTCGTTGGTCAATTCGTGATTCCGATCTAGAAGTGGCTTTAGAAAACATACGTGTTTCGTTAGAGAACTTGATGGTGTGGAATTATTAAAAGGTACCGAGGTTCAAACCTATACACCATCTCTATCGACGACATGATGAAGTCCCTCCAACTGCTTGTCACAAAGGCTTCTAAAACAAAGTCTTGGTCATGGCATCGCCGTCTCAATCACTTGAACTTTGGTACTATAAACAACCTTTCCGAAAGGATCTTGTCGAGGTTTACCCAGATTAAAATATGAAAAGATCATCTTGCTCACTTGCTAATTGGGAAAAAGCACGAAATACACCCACAAACCAAAACCACAAACTCAGAATGGAAGTTCTTCATACCCTTCATATGGATCCGTGGTCCAATGAGAGTGCAAACTATTAATGGAAGAGATATGTGTTAGTAGTGGTAGATGACTACTCCCGATTCACTTGGGTTAAGTTTTTAGGACAAAGGACTAAACTCCGATGTCATCATTAAACTCATTAAACAACCCTGATCCGACTCAACAAATGGTCCGAATCGTCCGAACCGACAATGGAACCGAGTTTGTTAATAAAGTACTAATGAATTTTATGAAACCATGGAATCATCCTCAAAGAAGTGTTCCTCGAACTCCTCAATAGAACGGTGTAGTCGAAAGACGAAATCAAACTCTTGTAGAAGCTGCAAGAACAATGCTGATTTACTCAAAGGTTTCTATGGGCTGAAGCTATTGCCACTGCTTGTTACACTCAAAATCGATCTCTAATTCACACTTCTCATGGAAATACTCCTTATGAACTTGTCCACAATAGAAAACCTGATCTATCATACCTTCGTGTGTTTGGTGCTTTATGTTATCCAACTAATGATGGTCAAGATTTAGGAAAACCGAGAGCTAAAGTGACATTGGAGTATTTGTTGATATGCACCAAATGTAAAAGGTTACCGAATCTACAACAAGAGAACCCGAAATATCATGGAAACAATTCATGTTACGCTTGATGAGTCGACCGTCAAATGGCTCCTAGACAACCCGAGCCTGACCCGCACTTCAAAACAAGTCCCATTGGTTCATCCCTTGTACCATATTCCTCTCCAAAGAACTCCATATGTACCTCCAATCAAGATGATTTGAAGAAATTATTTGATCCGATGTTTGATGAACACTATGAGCCAAGTGCTAATGAACCATCAATTCCTACAAGAGGCAGCCTTATCCATGAGAATGAAGTCAACCCTTCGCCTCAATATCATTAAGTCAAGAAGCGCCGATCACTCGCCTCATCAACAAAGCATCAATCTTCGAATGTACATCATGGAACTGCTTCGCATCAATGATGAAGTTAATCCCTTGCTACTCCCCAAGATGCTCCATTTGAAAACATATTTTCTCCCGAATCATCATCGTAACCATATTCTTCAGAGACATCGACTCGCTACTTCATCCCTCAACCATCGCCACATGAACACCTCGTAAAATGGACTCACGATCATCCATTAGACAACATCATTGAAATCCTCTCGTCCAAAGATCCACACGAAACAACTTGCAACCGATGCCTTATGGTGCTTCTTAAATTCCGCATTTCTAAGATCGAACCAAAAGATGTTAAAACCTCCATGAATGAAGACAAGCTAGTTCAATGCCATGCAAGAAGAAATTCATGAGTTTGATCGACTTGATGTATGGGAATTAGTACCGCTCCAGATTGTGCTATGATCATTGCTCTAAAATGGATCTTCAAAGTGAAACTTGATGAGCATGGTGATGTCTTAAAGAACAAGGCTCGATTGGTTGCTAAAGGATACCGCCAAGAGGAGGGTATTGACTTTGAAGAATCATTTGCTCGTTGCTCGTGACGAGGCAATCGTAATCTTCTTGGCTAATGATGCTAGTAAGAACATGGTAGTTCATCGATGGATGTAATACGGCATTTCGAACGGAGATTTTAAAGAAGTCGCCCACGCCGCCCAACCCGGTTTTGTGAATCCGCAGCATCCTACTCACGCTTATCGTTTGAAGAAGGCTCTTTACGGTTTAAAGCAAGCACCAAGGGCATGGTATGACACGCTATCAAAATTTCTTCTATCTACCGGATTCAAAGAAAGGAGCAGCTGATCCAACATTGTTCACCAGAAGTCGTGCAAACATTTAATTCACGCTCAAATTTATGTTGATGATATCATCTTTGCCTCGATCGATCCCAATGAGTGTGACCGCTTTTCAAATGAAATGGGTTCTAAATTTCAAATGTCAATGATGGGACAAATGTCATTTTTCTTGGGATTACAAATTTCACAAAGTCCTGAGGCATTTTCATAAATCAATCTAAATATGCTAATGAGATTTAAAAGAAATTTGATTTGATTCAAGTGACCATTGACACTCCCATGATAGAGCGTACTAAACTTGATGAGGACCACCTGTGATCATGGTAGATCAAACAAATATCGTAGTATGATTGGATCCCCGATGTACCTCACGCTAGTAGACCTGACATCTTGTTCAGGTGCATGTATGCCGATACCGTGCTGTTTACTCAAAAGCACCTTGAAGCTGTTAAACGGGTCTTTCGGTATCTCCAAGGAACCATCAATATGGGACTTTGCACCAAGGACACCGGTATGTCACTAATAACAGATGCAGATGCCGATCATGCAGATGTCGTGATACTCGTCAAGCACGCCCTGAGGTGCTCGGTTTTTGGGATAAGCTTGTGAGCTGGTCTTCAAAGAAGCAAATGAGTACTTCTATTTCTCTACAGTAGTCTGAATACATAGCTATGTCATCTTGTTGTGCTCAAACTTATGGATGAGATCCCATTATCCGACTATGGCTTTGAATTTAACAAAATCCTCTCAGACAGATAATAAAAGTGCTATTGCTCTCATGCAACAACATACAACACTCAAGAGCAAAGCACATCGACATTCGACATCATTTCATCGTGGAGCAAGTTGAAACGTGGTGGAACTTTACTTTGTGAGGACCGAATATCGCTTAGCGTACATCTTCACCAAAGCTCTTCCTAGAGAACGCTTTGAGTTTATTCTTCCACGACCGGGTCTTAAGAGCCTACAACCGTAAACTCTCAAACGCCTTCAAGAGTAAGAAGAGGAGTAAAAGGTTTCTTCATCTATATCTTATAAATATTTATTCGAAAAACAAATTACAAAATTATAAAACCTTCAAAAATCAAATAGAAAAATATAAAACTTTCAAAATCCATAAAAATTTGAAAAATTCGAAATATCTTCAAAAAAAAATTGTCTTTTTGTCATGTTTTTCTCGATTCGATAATATCTACGGTCTTTGTGTTGTCATTCAAAGAATGACACGGGACTTTAGATGTTGTTCGAATTTTCATATAAAAAAAATCAAAAAATCAAAAATATTTTTGGGAGAAAGAGAAACAATGGTTTATTTTCATTTCAAGCAGTAACCCGCTTTTCAAAGATAGAACAGAGCCATAGTTTATCTTGGTTTTCAAATTTCTTGCTCGATTCTTTAAACTAATCCTTACTATCTAATGAAAACTAGTTGTTTTGAAAATAACTCGACTCTATTTTGATAATCATCTCGGACTTAAAAGTTTGTCAAAATATCTATCTCTTAATCAACAACTTATGTCATTGATTGAGGGTGAGAATGATTTCAATTAAATCAAAAAGTTATTTGTCATACAATTATTTTCAAAAGATATTCATGCATGTTTATTCAATGGAGTTTAAAGTCTGAAAATTCGATCCTTATCAATAAAAACGCTTTCATAATCAAGTCACAATTCTCCTTAAAAGTTTTCAAAATCAATTTAAATATACAGAGATCACAACTCTCAAATGAGTTGCTAATTGTGATCGGGGGATAATTTGTGATTTAAATTGGATTTAAACTGATAATTCGGTAAATGGTTTTATAAGGATGTACAAGCTCTCCTTCCCACATGTGCCAAACGATTTCAAATTTTCCATGCACATGTGGCGGGGGAGCATCTATCTTAAACCACAAAGATTTCAAACGTGATCAATGTGCAACTTCCCTCTTGTATGTGCAAAAACTCTTTTAAACCTCAAGGCACATATTGAGGGGGAGCAAGCTTATGAAAACCTCATCCTTCCCTAATATGCTTTATCTACTTGTTTTGATCAGGGAAGTGATGGTGATATCTTTAGAAAATGGTAATCAAAGAAGTAAATTCTTTCTCTTGCCTCCGTGTGCAAAACGATCTCAAATACTTGATGCACATGTTGAGGGGAGCTCTTGTTCTAAAAATATCAAAACAATTCAGTACAAAATGCTTTGATAATATATCATAAGTATCTCGGATTGATTTTCAAATGGTTTTCAATTGGTTCCAATGGCGTATGAACAATACCAAATAGACCGACCAACTTTACTTTATGTATGGTGATATAAGGATGATAAGGTTAGGTATTTGTTCCATGATCCGCTGTAACCGGAGGGATCTACCCAGGACAATCCACTAGATAGTGTAGAAGTCCTTAGGTATATTGAAAAAGGAGAAAATGAGAAATGGGAAGAGTCGGATCGAGACCGAGCTAGCATCGAATAAACCCAACAAGGTTCGGCTATGAAGTCTCGTGTTAATCAAGGGGTTGAAGAATGAAAAGAATTGAATGAGAAAAGGGTGAAAACAAATAGCCTCCAATTATTCAACCTTAGGGTAGAAACCGGGTTCAATTCATTTGCTAATGGTGGTTACCAAGGTAACATCGGTATTGAAGACAAGACGTCATGGACCCGGTGACGATCGCACTGAACTTCCCAAACCACTCAAATTCCTCTTAAAAGGACTTGTTTCATTCTCACGGGAACCGACATTATCTATCGACTTTATCTTAGAGATTGTTGATATTGAAGAAGGAGACCCTCTCCCTAGTCTCCGATATAGGATCCAAATATGCACAATTGAGTCTAGAGCCACGAGATCATCAATAAATCTCATTAGTAAACTTTCAATGAAGACTCTGCTTCACACAATATGGAAGAGAGATTATATCTTGAGTCCCACGCATTATCCTTGCGGTATTTCCGTAACATCCGAGTGATATGTAAACATATTCACAATGAATATGGAAAGCCTTCCGAGCCAACATCAAACAAGCTCCCGGTAGGTGGCATGTGAGATCTATTCATTAGATCAACCATGTGACAACCGAGCAGAAACAATGGGCGATTCAATCTTTTGAATCAATCCCGGTTCGATTATGGATTGACGGATACCTTTGAAAATAGGTCATTTTGCTTAAAAACTCTTTTCTTTAGCACATCGACCGGTATGTAATATTTCAAATCAAAAGGTGTGTTATGATTGATAAATGATTTTCATTAAAACCTTCGTTGTATTACAAAAACAATTTCTATTGAGCAATACACGATTGTTTTTCAAATCTCTTTTCATCAATCGGTGAATCTCTATTCACCGGTTCACTCACTCTGTTGTCTTCTTTGAGACGCTCCGGTTTGAGAACAACTAGAGCAGATGCGAAACCCGTCAAGGAAATTCTTGAGTTATACCGATCACAGCAAGACATGTATCGATCAACGGGAACCGTGGGCGGTACCTCAATTCAATAAAGTGATCAAAGACACTTTCGCGCCCTTTATTGCTAAATGTTTTATGCATGTACGCCCCACGCTTGCGGTGATCGAATGAAGCGGTCAATCCATAGCCGCATGCTCACCCCCACATTCATCTCAAAAGAAATCATGATTAGTGCATCAATGACTCGATATTTTTCTCCATGCTTCGCCACGCCGCCAATATCATGAATCAACGAAAGCTCGCTACTCATGAGAATATATCATGATCCAGAATGTGAGCATGTCGGTCCATATGTCACAACACCACAATGGAAGAGTTAGAGATGTATTATTGCTAATGATCTCAAAGCTAGCTCAAAAACTCATCATCACGTGGATCAGATTAAGACCTCCACTTGGATTAACCAAACATGCAATGTGAAGAATCAATGACTACGAGCTTCAGAACAAAGTACAACATCAAGAATGCAAGAACAATTTTTTATGTAATATCTGTTTGTATTCAATATATGTTTAATGTGTGTTTGAGGTGACCTCCTTAGGGGAGATTGTTAGGATTTAGTAAATCCATGTAATAAAGAGTCGGTCACCTCAAGTATATGTAATCGTTAGAAAGCTCGTAGTCGAGATTATTATTAGTTAAGTAGTATTTAGTTTAAGTAACACCGTGGAGGACGGACGGTCTTTACTCACCAGATGCCCGATCCATGCCCGATAGGTGGCGATTTATGTAATGACTATAAATACTCTCTACCTCCCAAGGTAGAGAGTTAGAGCTCATAATAAGATTTTTCTTTCTCTCACTAAAGTTCCCAAACCTCTAACTTTCTCTCTCTAAAACTCATTATACGCCTATTTGATCTTATGGTTTAGTGTGTTTGTAAAATCCAATATGTTACATGCTAACTGGTATTCAGTCCTCACAAAATAAAGTTCCACCACACCGTTTTCAACTTGCTTCCTGATGAAATGATGTCAAATGTCGATGTGCTTTGCTCTTGATTGTTGTACGTTGTTGCATGAGAGAGCAATAGCACTTTTATTATCATAATACAGAGGGATTTTGTTGAATTCAAAGCCATAGTCAGATAATTGGGATCTCATCCATAGGATTTAAGCACAACAAGATGACATGGCTATGTATTCACCTCCTAGAGGAAATAAAAGTACTCATTTGCTTTTTGAAGACCAACTCACAAGCTTATCACCCAAAATCGAGCACCTCCGCACGTACTTGACGTGTATCTTGACATCCCGCATGATCAAGATCCGCATAGGTCGTTAGTGACATACCGGTGTCCTTCGGTACCGAGTCCCATATTGATGGTTCCTTGGAGATACCGAAGACCGCTTAACCGCTTCAAGGTGCTTTTTGGTAGGCTTAGCCGATATCTAGCACACATGCAAACAACGAATGTAATGTATGGTCTATCGGCCGTGAGGTACATCGAGGATCCAATCATACTGATATTTTGTTTGGTCTACCATGATCCCCGAGTGGTCCTCATCCGATTTAGTATGCTCTATCATGGGAGTGTCAACAGGTCACTAGAATCAAATCCAAATTTCTTTAAAATCTCATTTGCATACTTAGATTGATTAATAAAATGCCTCCGGACTTTGTAAAATTTGTAATCCTAAGAAAATGACATTTGTCCCATCATTGACATTTCAAATTTAGAACCCATTTCACTTGAAAACGATCACATTCATTGGGGTCAATCGAGGCAAAAATGATATCGAACATATATTTGAACGTGAATTAAATGTTTTCGACTTTACGGTGAACAATGTTGGATCAATCGCTTCCTTTGTCAATCCAAGAGATAGAAGAAACTTTGATAGCATATTATACCATGCCATTGGAGCTTGCTTCAAACCGTAAAGAGCCTTCTTCAAACGATAGACGTGATACCCTCCTCTTGACGGTATCCTTTTACAACTAATCGAGCCTTGTTCTTCAAAACATCACCATGCTCATCAAGTTTTACTTTGAAGATCCACTTTAGAGCAATGATCATTGCACAATCTGGAGCGGTACTAATTCCCATACATCTAGTCGATCAAACTCATGAATTTCTTCTTGCATGACATTGAACCATTGCCTTCATTCATGGCGTTTCACGCCTTTTGGTTTGATCTTAGAGAGCACGGAGTTGAAGAAGCACCATAAGGCATCGGTTGCAATTTGTTTTCGTGTGGATACCGGACGGGAAAGGTTTCAATGATGTTGTCTAGTGGATGATCATGTGTCCATTTTCTAAAGTGTTCATGTGGTTGTTGTTGAGGAACTGAAGTAGCAGAGTTGATATCTCCAAGAAGATGGTTCGATGATGACTTAAGAGCAAATATGTTTTCAAAGGGTTCATCTTACGGAGGAGCAAAGGGTTTTCATCATCTGTAACAACAACAACATTTCCATTGTGTACACTCGGTGATTGATGATTTGTTGATGAGACAGTGATCGCCAGCAGCGCTTCTTGACTTAATGACATTAAAACTAAAGGGTTAACCTCATTGGCGTGGATGGGCGGCACTGCTGATGTAATCGACATATCATTAGCACTTGGCTCATAGTGTTCATCAAACATTGATCAAATAATTTCTTCAAATCATCTTCTCAAGGAGGTACATAAGGAGTTCTTGGTGAGGATTAGAAACAAGAGTAGAACCGATAGGACTACTTAATAAAGGTTGAAATGCGGGTCCAGAATCGATTGTCCCGAGCCATTTGACCGATCGACTCATCGAACGTAACATGAATTGTTTCCATGATATTTCGGGTTCTCTTGTTGTAGATTCGGTATCCTTTTCTATTTGGTGCATAACCTACAAATACTCCAATGTCCGCTTTAGCTTTTAGTTTACCTAGATCTTGACCATCATTAGTGGGTAACATAAAGCACCAAACACACGAAGGTAGGATAGATCGGGTTTTCATTTATGGACAAGTTCATATGGAGTTTTCCATGAGAGGTGTGAATAAGGAACGATTTTGGGTGTATGGCGCAAGGGCAATGGCTTCAAATTTCATAGAAACATTAGAACCTTTGAATAAATTAGCATTGTCCGTGCGACTTCCACAAGAGTTCGATTTGTCTTTCAACTACACCGTTCTATTGAGGAGTTCGTGGAACACTTCTTTGATGGTGATTCCAACACTTTCATAAAACCGAATTAAGTCTTTGTTGTCACACCCCAAATTACTCGCTCGCAATGAATGGAATACCTTGGGAGGGCTCATAGCATCAAAGTTACTGAGTATGTTGAACGACCTAAAGTGTCGTTTGGAAAACACATCGTTTGATTTATTAAAACAATTAGAGTTTACAAAGTATAGGTCCCAAATGAAATCAACTTGTACGGAAATAAATTTGATACAATTCAAACGATGTTTTTAAAGCTCATAAAACCCAAGTGAGACGCGTTGTCACCACGACTTTATGATATGTCCATATGCATGCCATGAAGTGAATGCCTTAGATACCTGAGATAAAACATGCTAAAAAGTGTCAACACAAAGGTTGAGTGAGTTCATAGAGTTTGGTTAACAAGTAAAGCTTTTAAAGAATGTTCATGCAACAAAGGCAAAGTTTTTGGTCATATAGAATAGTTCACAAAGCAAAGGCATCAGAATCCACTCGGCCCAAGTTCCGCCCATACAAAACTTGCATCTGTGTGTTTACAACCCTTCGCTAAAAATAGTAACGACAATCATGAATATGCGCATTAAGGTAGTTAAAAGTATAAATATCACCACAAGGGTCTTCCAACAACTCGTGTTGGGATGTATCCATATAAATGGCCTTCCAACATATAAATATTGGGATGTTCCTCCAACGACTCACGTTATCGTATCCAAATAAATGGCCTTCCAACATATAAATATTGGGATGTTCCTCCAACGACTCACGTCATCGTATCCAAATAAATGGCCTTCCAACATATAAATATTGGGATGTTTGTTTAAGTCTAGTCACTACACACCGAGTCTAAAGTATAAGTAATGTTGTTTGGCAAAAGAGTTTAAATGTTTTGATAAATAAGCATGTATCTCGCCCCAAATAATTTATAAGAATTTAAACGAGTAAGAGCGGGTATGAACTCATAAGGAAAGTAATAGCATTGGTTCTACTTCATCTCTGAAACCCAATGCGTGTGTTATCCAAGGAGACTTTCAAGTTTAGTATAACACAATCAAGTATACCGCAATCAAGTATAAATGCTATCAAGTATTATGCAATCAAGTATAAAAAGTATAGCGTAGCATAAAAGTGTAAATGTTTTGAGTATTTGTATTTGTAAAAGCAAGTAGTTGAGCATGTATCTCCCCCAAAAGTAATTCAAAACGTATAAAAGTAGGGGCTATGAAACTCACCTGGTATGATTGATATGCTAACAAAATGAAGTGCACGAAAATGAGGCTCAGAAACTATCCGCGACCTAAGACAAATGATATGCTCTAATATAAATCATGAAACAATGTCGTGCATGGAAACTCATATGATATTCATACCACTTGTACGTTTTGGAAATAATGTTTATCGTCAAAATATATGTTTATGACATCCCGTCGTATTAAAAATTACGTTGAAACAACCTCCTACGATAGTCGCAAAATGGTGCACATCGAGTGTTAGGAAACGAACCCAACAGTTTTGGAAAGCTTGTATCATTATCTCAAAGTTTTAGTATTTAAGTTTCCATCCTAGAGGTCTCGATCATAAAGAAAAATATAGGTTAAGTATGGTTTTCGGCCAAGTGTAAGTGACCGTATATTATTCGTTATAACTCCGCTAGACAAACGATCCGGACATTTTGGAAAATATGCTTGGCGAACTTACTTTTACTAGAAGACATCACTTTATAAAGAGTTCTACATTAATGTTAAAACGTCCTCCAACATGGTGACTAGTTTGACGTAATACTTGCCTATTAGAATTAATATAGTTTTTCTTATATAATAAAGTTACGGCAACTTTGTGAAAACGTGTATAATTTAATCGTTACAAACCGCTTTCACGCTTTATATGTCCTTAGATTCGTATCAAAGCATACTAATATATTTTTGATAAGTCGACACATTTAATAACGCTTAAGCCTCATTTTTGACTCAGAAGGGTGACATTTTCATGTGAAATTTCGGAATTATTAGTTTCGTCGTCAAACTTCAAAAATTCATAACTTCTTCGTTATAACTCCGCTTTAATCCGTTCAAGCCGCCACGCCGCTTTTAAAGTATATTTTCCAAATATCTAGCCCAAAATATTTTACCAACTGTTGAATTTTCCCAGATTTAAAAATATGGACAGACCCTAAATAAAACTTGTCGAAATGAGTTTTCACACGCCAAACCTATTCTAACCCATTCAAAACAACTCGAGCTATTCTAATCCTACCATACACCTTCTTAGGGTGTCATGGGTTCCTAGACATCACCAAAATAATATATAACAAGGAGTAATTATAGGATGACTTATATATACATAACTCTTAAAATCAATGAAAAGTGGTACAACATCATATGACTTGCATGTTTTTGCTCAAATATGATGAAATGAATATAACAATGAATATGAAATATGATCATGAATATGGATGCTTACTAGTAAACTTGATGAGGTTTTAGAACAAAGGATTAATCCTAATCACCCAAGGTTTTATTTCAAAACCTATACAAAGAGTGTGTCTAGATTGTGATGAGCTTGACAAGAAAAATTTTGTGATCCTCCTTCTTGAATCTCTATGGTGGCCGGCTATGGTGTTGAGAGAGAAGAGATATTTGTTTTTCACCTTCAATTGTGTGTTGTCTATGTGTTTCCAAAATAATATCTCAAGAATATATGTGTAGGTGTACATTAAGATGAGAAACTCAATTTGGTGACTTGTTAATAAAAAGGGGGAACCGGCCTTGGTACTAGGGGGGTTGAGGTGTATTTTGATGTAATAATGTATTATTTGATAAGTAATATGTAATAAGTAATTATAGTTAAGTATTAATTGTAGCGTTAACTAAAAATAGATTTTAACGGAACAAAATAGATTGTATCAAAGTCATAAAATTATAAAAATGCATTTCTTACATGAGTTGAGTGAAATAAATATTTATCGAGTTGAATTTACAAAACCGTCAGAATATTTATACATAACAATTTATATACAAAATAAATTGAAAACATCGGGTAAAATAATAATATAATTTTATAGTCTTAAATGAGTATAAAATATATTAGGAATATTTTGGAAGTGTTGGATCAAATATTCAAAATAAATTTTACGCGATAGCGTTTATTTAATAGGAAAATAAACGTTTAATGAAAAAAAAATGCAAAGCCATGCACGAACCGATATGAAACGATGAATATTGAGTTTGAGAAATGACCGAAAATTGAGAGTTGTGACATTTTTAACAAACTCGTGCCATTGTTCATTGACAGTTCTAACAACATTGTTGAGTCGAACTCAAGTCGTTTGATAAGTTTGATGATGACATATGGATTTTCATCCTTTGTCCTCAAAAACTTTACCCAAGTAAATCGAGAGTAATCATCAACAACTACTAGAATGTATTTCTTCCCATTTATCGCTTGCACTCTCAATGGTCCGCATGCATCCATATGAAGGGTATGAAGAACTTCCATTCTTGAGTTTGTGGGTTTTGGTTTGTGGGCATATTTTGTGCTTTTTCCCAATTGGCAAGTCGAACAAAGATGATCTTTTCATACTTTAACTGGGTAATCCTCTTACTAAGTCCTTTCTCGAAAGATTATTTATGGTACCAAAGTTCAAGTGATTGAGACGACGGTGCCATAGCCATGACTTAGTTTTGAAGCCTTTGACGGCAAGCATATGGGTGAAGATTTCATCATATCTTCGATAGAGATGGTGTATAAGTTTGAACCACGAGTTCCTCCGAGAATTTCCACACCATCAAGTTCTCTAACAAAGTAAGTATGTTTTTCAAGGCCACTTAAATCGAGTCACGGAATTATCCGGCGAGAAAATAGATTATGTCCAAGACCTTTAACATAATATACCACCGAAATCACACTATTTCCAACCACGTAATCTCCATAACCCATAATAGCACCAAAATGATCGTTTCGAATCTCACAGCCCGATGAATTTACTCACGAAGTTCATGAGCCGTGATCGGTCTCCATCATATGCTTGGAACAACACGAGTCTAGGTACCACGAGCGATTTGAATGATCCGCAGCTGAACACGACAAGAATGGATAATCGGATAATTGGGATCCCCATGCAAGAATGGGTTCCATTTGGTTAATGTGAATTGGGACACGCACATCGTAAGTAGAAACAATGGACTCATTAGAAATAGATATGAAGCTAGTGTCCATATTTGACCTATTCAAAGTATGTTCACTTAAGGAATAGTTCTACCAAGAGGCATCCATTTTTAGTGGGCATTGACTTAGCAAATTTAGGGCAAAACTCATTAACCTTACGCCTAGTAGGTATCCATTGATAACCTATATTACTAAATTTCCTTCCCGTGGGTTTCCTTTGTTTCTAACTTTCTTTCGCTTTGCCTTTTAGCCTTCTTAGATTGATTTTAGCATTAACAGCTTTATCCGGGCATTTAACAATATTAGACAAATCATTCACACCACATTCAAGATTAGTAATGAAACCACGCAATTATCATTACATGTTTTGCCAACAAAGAGCATAATTCACATTAATTATAGTACGCTTAGAGCTAACACTAGAATCAACACGATTCTGCCTTATTCAAATTCTCCTAAGGTGATCTTCTACTTTCTTCCACTAAACATTCCTAGCATGCAAGGTCCTATCATTCTTTGTGTTGCCTTGAGGCTTTGACCGCTTGCTTTGGTGTCACTTACCCTATAGAGGAATTGGAACATTAGTTGGTTTTGCTACTTTTGCATTCCCGAACTAGAAGTGCAGGATCCGAACTACTTGAAGGCACATTAGTCTTCACTTTCTTAAAATTGGGCATAGAATGGTTTGTATGCTTGGCACTAGGCATAGAACAAGGCATCACAACTTTTCCTTTTGCACCTAAGGATTTAGGACATGTTGCTATTAAACATTCTAGCGACTCTTGAGATCGTTTGGCTTGAATGCACGCAAACCTAATTTCACCGCCAAGAGGCTTATTTATAAAATCCTCTTCCACAATCTCACGAAGACATTCTAGACTATCCTTAAGGTGAGCACAATAGTTGTGAAACATGGTTCATTATTCCTAAGATAAGGAGGAATGTATTTAACAATACAAGATATTTGCGATCGAGGATGCATCATTCTCATTAAAGACAAGTGGCGGTTCCTTTTCCGACTCTTAGATTCTCAATTTCTTTTGTAAAGACGTTATTTTTCGTTGTTTTGTCACAGTGACTTTCATTGAATCATATAACTCTTTAAAGTGTCGCTTAACTTTTCATTATCTTCTAGAAAACTCTCGCTTTCCTTTTGTAAAGCATTAACTAAGTTTTGAAGATGAAAATTTTGAGAATACCGAGAATCTAAAGGAGGAGGCATTTGGGAGCACCACATTGTTCTTTTCACCCTTTAATTGAGAGATTTGGGCTTTCAACTTTCGATCGTGTTACAATGAGCTTGAATCTGCTCGTCACGCTTGTTTATCTCGAAAATCGCATCAAACTCGAACATCCGAGGAGTTCTTGATATTTGAGGTTTTGACATTTTCTTTAAGATGTTGATATTTTAGTCAGAATCAAAATGTTCAACTTCTAGTTTAGAAAAATGTTTTACCAAATTATCGTGATCATCCCGATCAATTTTCTCATTTCGCTCGAAGTTTTTGTTTTCAAGCTCAATGACACGATCATGGGAAACTTTCAATGCAATAGATAATTCATGAAATCGAGAAGCGATAATAGAGTGCTTAGTAACAAGATAAAACACATCTTGAGCAACACAACTCGAAATCAAATTCTCATTTAAGATGTGTAAGTTCTTCCTTTCAACTTCATTATATTTGAGTTCTGCTCATAATCATTGACTTCAACTATCATTGCATCAAATTCCTTTTCCATTTCTTTAATATCCGAATTTATCCCTTTTGAAGACTCTCAAATTGACCTTTTAATAGTTTGAAGAAGGCATGACATCGGTTAAATAACATTCTTTAGTTTGCTCAAAACCCCTTTCCCCCGAGTTATCCACAGAGGTGTGATTCTCTTCTTACAAGTTTTCTCAAAATCAACAAACGGTGATAAACAACATACATGCTGATTAAGGTCTTGCTATTAGTGGCAATAGATCTAGGGACTAGATGCATTGGTGTATTGGAGGATACACAGTGAGTCGCAGCATTTTCCTAAGGGAATGTTTGTTTCAACAAGTACATTAACTTTTAGCTTATCCATATCTTTCTTCCAAAAGATGCATTCGGGGTTAATTGAGTTTGAGGCTTAAACATGTTCAAGGATATCCAATTTTCCTTAGTGTAATCATGAGGTTTGATCTTTATGTTATTCTCTTTACACGCAGGATCGTTAAGCTTCTTATTCATTTTCTCCTAGATGCATCATCTAGTTTTCTATCTTCCTCGATGCACTAAATGCAACTAGGTTTCATCTAGGTTTAAGAATCTTATTGCCATCATAGATTACATTTTGAGCGACTTTTGCTATCTTACCATACTCGTGATTAGATTCCTTTATAATGGGGACACTATGCTTATCGCCGAGAACTCTATGCTTAGTGATCATGTGAGCAAATCAGAATGGTATTCCTTGTACGCATAACTTATTTTCAAGCTTGTTTTTCAAGTTTTTAGATTAGAGAAATCATTCAAAAGTTTTGATTCCTTAGCATGAATTCTTGCTTAAGCATTTTAACATTTTCTTGAAGTTTTTGTTTTGCTTAAAGATTAGAAAGCTTTTCTTGTAAGGAGTTTAAATCTTGTTTTAGTACTTCTTCTCTAAAATTACTTTTTCTAATAGTTGTACGCATTTGGTCATCCATTTCCGCTTCACGGGTGGTTAACTCAAACTTAGCACGTTGTTCATAAATAGCAACCGCTCTTTATAGGCATTTAGTTCGAGATGACAGAATCATCGGGGGCACATACATGTATTCATAAAAATATAGTCATCATTGATGCAGAAGATGCATCGCTTGGTACGATCTTACTTTCACTTTGTTTCACATATTGATCATATGGGACAACATTGATATTACCCATATTTTCAATATCGACACAAAAGTTTCAGTTGATTGTACTTTGTCATGTATCTTTTGCTCATCAACATCATCGTATAGTTTTAATACCTCGAGATAATTGATTCTTTGGATGGACCAACATCTTTGTGATGATGAGACCTTTGGAGAGACCATTGGAGAAATGCTAGCCATGAAGATTGTCTCATGCGAGAGGTTCATCATCGACGCCGAGTCGTATGCATCACGATCGCAACTTGATGATTATGACCTATCTCCGAATTGGCCGCTCATCCATATCTCGCATCATATGTCTTGGCATTGCCTCAAGAAGAAACAATGCTCCTCTTCATCCAACACAGCTCCATTATCCCGAGCTTGCACAAGTAACATCTTGTCTTTGAAGTACTCAACATTTTAAGGCGTTTTGGAAGTGCGGTTCCTTGCTATGTGTCCATCACCACCACGGTTGTAGCACTTAATTGGCTTAGCTTGACCTCGATTTGGATTCGTTCCACGATTCTCGATTAGCCACATATCCTCTACCAACTCCACCTCTTCCCTGCTCATACCGCCTTTCTTGAATCGGTTGCACCATAACCTTCCCATCTTTTGATGTAGCTTGACCGTGTGGATTGGATGCGATTCGAGGTTATTTTTGGTGTGTGGGGAGAGTTCATGTTTTGACTTACCATGAGAGACAGTTGAGTGATGAAGTTTTACATGAATATGTTTGGGTCGGGAGGCTTATATCTTGGATCGAGGATGAGCTTGTAATTACCATTACCCATGGGTATGACTTGAGAAGCTTTGGTGGTAATTCCAACATTGGTGTAAAAATCAGAGTCATTTGTGAACTTGTTTCTCCCTCGGTTGGTTTTGAACTGCTCAAGAATCCTTTTTTCAAACATAGCATGTCTCTCATTACGAAGAAGGAAGGCATACAATTGCTCATAGTTTGTATTCTTCAATCCTTTAGTTAGCTTCACAGAGGTGACAAACTTATGCCATTCAGGATTCATGTTGTTTACAAACTTTGAGTTCAGCTGAATGTTTGGCATGGTCATTTTGATATTCCTCATATCATTCACAAGCTTATTGAATCTTACGTAGTACTCATAGACACTCTCATCTGGTTTCATCTTGAAATGCTCAAACTCATCATATAGTTGTGATTCTCTGCCTTCCTTGGTTAATTCGTAACACGAGAGAAGCATCTTGACATTATCCCAAACCGCCTTGGCTTTAGTGTTGTGATTGATAAGCTTGTAGATGTCTTTTGGAAGACCACAAGTATAATGTTAGAAGCCACGATGTCAAGATCGAATATCTTTTCTCCTTATCATTGATGTTAGGAATTGGAAATTCCATAAGTGAAGAGTCGGTCACCCCAAATATTATCTAGCATAAGTTAGCTCGTAGACATATCGTTAGTTACGTTATTTATCGGTTTATTAGTTAGTTATTAGTTTAGTTTAGCGTAGTGTAACACCGTGGAGGAAGGACGGTCTTTACCCATGTATACACGATCCACAGCCGATAGGAGGTCGTTTTGTCAGAACTATAAATACCCCTTCCATCCATGGAAGGGGTGGTGCTTTCAATCTAATATTCTATAATTTACAAAGCAACTCTCTAGCAAGAAACTCCCTCTCTCTACTTTCTCTCTCTAATGGCAAACATGTGTTTTGATCATCCAAGACCACTCGAATCATCAAACACAATAATATATTACGATCCTACAATTGGTACCAGAGCCAAGGTTGTTGTGTTTTGATGATCTTTCTTGTGGTTTTGATACTTGGCTGAAACTGTTTTTGTGTTGTTGTGTGGTCGGATTATTCGTTATGGGTAAACTGTTTTTTAACAACTTTTAGTATCCTATTTAGATCAAAACAAATAAAAATTGTCATATTGTCGCCTTGGCATTATCTCGCTTTGTGTTTTTTTAGTCCAAAATGATTTTGTGTTATCAATATTTGGCATTTTTGTTTCCTATTCTTTGTGTTATATCGGTGGTCATTTGGTCGATTGTTATGGTCCATACTTTGGTCAACATGGGTCAAAAGAATCATCCTTGTCATTTTTTCTGGGTTAATATGCATATGGTCGGAGCTGAGTCGGAAAACTCATCTGAAAAATCATAAATCATACTAGCGACTTGGTTATCAAGTTAGCGACTTGTCTTGGTGTCCAGGTTCATTGTACCTTATAAATAGCGACTTGGTGTAGCGAGTTGAGTCAGAAATCTGCCTAGCGACTTGTATTAACAAGTCGTAGCAACTTGGTCTAGCAACTTGTGTTATTAGTAGCGACTTGGTGACGGTTTGACTTTTGAGTCAAACTGAAATGTTAGCGACTTGTAATAAGGCTAGCAACTTGTCATAAACATAGCGACTTGTCACTTGGTTTAGCGACTTGACTCAAGACCAGTAACTAGTATTGACTAGTAGCGACTTGGTTAACTGAAGAGATGAAGGAAGATATGACCACGTCCACACATAACTAATACCACAAAAACTGACTCGACCTCAGGTTCAACATAAACCATCCTCGGTCCTTGAAAGCTTAAACGTGATATCTAAAGATAAATCAAATCCAAATCAAACAACAAATCCTTCATCACTCTTTGACTCAAAATAAAGACTTCCAAATGATCTCAAAACTATGATGTGCTTCCTTGTTTCAAGTCTAAACCTTTGAAGGTTTTTACACAACATCTATCATCACTGATCTTTAAAAGTACAAGTTTTTTTAATTTTCGAACTTTGATTAAGAAATTAACAAAACAAATTCGTTTCATTAATCTCTCTTGCTCGGTTTCTAAAAACAAAAGTCAAGTTCTAATCATAACTTACATGTGATTCAGTCGTGGTTACTGTTTGTCATATAATCGTTTGGTGGATTTTTGATGCCGTCCCATATTTGAGACACCAAGCCATCCCTATGGCTGTTACATCAAGCCCATGCCATCCCTCTGGCAAAATCATTAATCGTCATATCAAGAGATATTAGGAGGAGCAGATTGTTTTTGAGTATTTAATGTTTGATATGTCTTGATTAGATGGTACAAGATGGGGGCAGACTGATTATATTGTAAGTATTAGGGTTTGTTAAAATGATATGAGAGTGTTATTAGGAGACTATTTGGTGAATAGCAGATTGTGTTGAGGAGGCGATGGTTTGAGAAAATTTAGGGAGGCGTTGCTTTGAGAGCACTCTAATGGTAACGCCATAACGGCGTTAAACCATCAATAACGCGTTATGGCCGTTATACCCATTGGGAGCTCGGCGTTAACACGGAGAATGGAGCCGGCGTTGCTTTGGCAACGCGTGTTAAGGGAGGAGAAAAAAAATTTGAAAACTTACACAATTAGTCCTCAACGTCTAGAAATTCAAAAATTTACAAAACCCCTTAACGGCTAGTTTTTAAAAAAAAAAAAAACAAAACATTTCTTTACCACTATAAATACCCAACCAAAACTCTATTTTTTCACACTTCCATTCAAACTTTATATACTTCCTCTTTACACTTTCATATTTCAAAATCAAATTCGTTCACAATGGATCCAAATCAAGTCGGTGATATTCTGCCTTGGTGGGACGTTGATGACCAAGAGGACTTCAATTTATGGCGTCACAGACGAGTATCACCTTCGTTGGAACAACAAGAGGTATTGAATCTCAACATCCTAGTCGCTCGCACCCATGTATATCGTGAACGTGAGCTTGCGTAAGAACGTCTCGCATAACGATTATTTCGCACAAGGTTGTAAGTATTCAAACCGAATTTTCGTAGAAGATTTCAGATGAGCGGAAACTATTCTCGCAAATAGTTGAAGGTATTGAATCTTATACTTCCGATAATATTCCGGATCATTTTACCTTTTTAGGCAAACACCGATTGACGGGTCGAATGAGTATAAGTGCTCTAATGAAGTGTACGCCCGCCATACGCTAATTGGCGTGACGGCACCTCACCCGATGCATTTGATGAATACTTGCAAATGGGTGCGAGTACGCCACAATTATGTCTTGATAATTTTAACAAATGCATTATTGATTTGTTTATGCCGGAGTATTTAAGAAAACCAACATGGGCCGACATTCAAAAATTTATCAACATCATGAAGAAAACATGGTTTTCCCGGAATGCTTGGTAGCATTGATCGTATGCATTGGGAATGGAAAAATTGTCCGATGGCTTGGCAAGGCCATTTTGCTAGGGGTGATAAAAATACCCAACAATTATGCTTGAAGTCGTTGCTTCTCAAGATTTATGGATCCGCATGTATTTTTGGGATGGCGGGGCAAATAACGATATCAATGTTTTAGATAACTCTCCGTTATTCGACGACCTTCTGCCGACAATGCCCCAAAAGCACCTTATATGGTTAACGGAACTAGGTATGAGCAGGGTATTACTTGGTGATGGAATTTATCCACGTTGGGCAACTTTCGACAAATCCTTCACGGCAACAACTGATGCAAAACATACGTACTTTAAAAGGAGACAAGAAAGTGCCCGAAAGGATATTGAACGTGCTTTTGGTGTTCTTCAAGGCCGTTGGGGTATACTACAACAACCGGCACGTCAATTTGAAATTGCCACGATACGTAGAATCATGTATTGTTGCATTATTATGCATAACATGATTATAAAAGATCAAAAATTTGCTTTACGTGACTATAACGAACTGTGGGTGGATCCGTCAGCAAATTTGAGGCAACGAAGATGGGTTGAAAGATGTGATACGCACAGTCGTAAGGCAAAAGAAATACACGACCGACAAACGCATACCCAACTCCAACAGGACCTTATGGAGCATGTTGGCGTAAGAATCTTGAACGACATGGACAACAACAAGAGAGCGGCGACGATGAATAAGTATTTGCTATGTTTATTTTTTAATTGCAAGTGTGAGTGTGTGTGTGTTTTTTATCTCGTTGTATTTTTTATTTTTTTTTGTTTCGTTGTATTTTTTTTAGTCTCGTATTGTAATATGTTTTAAGTTTTAATGAAATGTTTGTTTTAGTTTAAAAATGAAGTGTATGATTTAGTTTAGGGTTGAAATTGAAAATATGAAATATTAGTGGTGTTATGGTGTTATTGGGATGTTATTGTTGTGGGTGTTTTTGGGGATGTTAATGTTAAATGTTAAAGGCGATGTGGTACCGTGGACGGTGTTATTGGTGTTATGGTGTTATTGTTGGGAGTGCTCTGATGAGAAATTTTTGGGTTTGGAGAAGTATTTTGTGTCTGCACAAGTGAGATTATTTAGGGTTAAAGTGTAAAGAACGGTTTTATATACCCCACATGATTAGGGCATCCTTGTTTGGATCTGGTGTATGAATGGGCTGTGAGTTGTATTCATGGGCCTCGTGTATTAAATTGATATAGGCCAAGATCTCTTTTAACTGGTTTATGTGTGAATGGGCCTCGAGGGTTATATTGCATCTGGTCGTTAAATATTTTCCCATGTCACAATTCCAATTTTTTTCGGTTGTCTTCTTATTTGAGATATGAGATTTTATTTGATGGTTTGAGTAGATTTAATGTGCTACTTCAAATATTGATGGGCTTCAAGAAAACTAAATGTGCTTGGTATTGATATGCATTATATTCGGATTGATTGCTTATAGGCTTGACAATTTTTTTGGAAATGGATCCGATGATATATGATAACTTGGATTTGGATGACGAAAAATGGACTTCTCATAATTGGTTCAAGAGACTTGACGATAATATTTGCTGAATAGTTTAAACGATGAGATGTGGTATGATAATGAGAGATGTTGTGGTATGCGGTTTGATACTTTGGTGTACACATTTTCACAAATTATATTATGTCACGGCTTGAAGTGTTTATTGGAAAATGTTGACTACGGGGTTGTTTGGACGGTATTTCTTATTTGGATTTGAAGTGAGATTTTCCGGCGCATTTACTTGTTTCGTCTTCCTTCTTTCTACCCTTCCGCCAAGATGACTTGTTTGGGCATTTATAGAGTGTGATAAAGACTTGGCTATTTAGCTACGGTTGTGATTCTTTCTCGCTAACCCACAACGTAACTATCACTTGGTTTCTCACCCGATTGAGAATGTCAAGAGGTTTTGTACATTGGGTACACCGCTTCTTCTTCACAAGGATGAGTACAAGTTTAAGTAACAAATCTGGGGAATTCTACTTCATGATCAAGTTTGGTATATCGGGTTTACTTCTCCACGTGGTCACTACAATAGCCGACAAAATGCGTGAATGATGTGTTTACCAAAGTGTTGATTAGTTGGTTGATGATGTTGGATAATGAACCGTTAATGAACCGCTGCATGTTCCCCTAAAAACATATATTCACCGAAGCCAAAGTTGTCTTAACATATTCAAGCTGACATTATTTACGGTTTTGTCTTGATTTTGTAAAATCCCGCGAAAGGATCTATTTCTCGGTTTAAATCATAGACTTGTAAAATCCCGTGACAATGGAAACATCCTGGTAATTGTAAAGTGCATTTCTGGATCTATCTTACGGTTTATTCTTGGTTTTGTAAAATCCCGCGAAAGAAACTATTTCTCGGTTTAAACCATAGAGTTGTAAAATCCGTATTAATGGAACCATCACGGAGAAAGAAAATCGATTTGAATCTTATCCGATCTTCGGTGCTACGGTTTCTACTTGAAGAATGGATAAAAGGTGTACTTCATGAATTGGATGTGTGTTTGGATATTCGTCATGGCGGTTTGGTTATTACATGGTTTTACGGGTGATGTGCTTTTAACCATGGTCGGATGAAACCATTGTCAAAGTTCATTTAAATGTCAAAGAAGGCTAGATTTGAGCGATTCGAGAAGATGTGACAACGGCGTTAATTCAAGATTATTTAATTGAGGTTGAAGTGAAATATCACGGCGAGTGTACTTAGTATCCGAAGGTATCGGGATGGTGGATGAAGATTCTTTATGATCCTTGTTCGAGCTTTTCCAAAACAAAGACTTGGAAATCTAGTTATTTTGAGAGTCTATTTCTTTTCAAATTGAACTGGCTCTGTTTACCCCAAAATAACTATCACTTTAAGGAGTTACGTTGTAGTGCTCGATGTCACATTCAATTGTGGATTTTCAAGAGGTGATATCGTCTTATACTTGATGGTTGGTTGGTTGAAGAGTATAGAGTACTTAGAGATTCAAATGGGCATGAAGTCTCGGCACCGCTCTTTGTTTCATATGTGCAAGTTTAAGTCACGAGTTCGTTAGTTTACTTCGAGGATCAAATTCATCATATTGGTTTCTCCATCACCGTCACTACAAAGAGCCTCTTGAATGATAATGGGGTGGATTACATGTTTTGCCAAGAGATGATGAAAGAGAGAGATTATGACATATGAACACAACAGTTCATGCCTCGTACTCTAAAGAAAAGAAAAGTGTACGCTTGAAGGCGCTTTATCTTCAAGAAGAGAAATCTTCTTATTATGACCATTCTCATCCACATGCTTCATACTTTGTCCATGCGCTTGGTCATCAAGTGAACCGGGCTACCATCGATTGTTTTCTCATTCCACTTGCTCGATTATAATGAAGATGGCGACATCATGTGCTTATTATGCGGAGAGAAGTGTGAATAGAACATTCGGATGATTTTCACTTATTTAATCAAGAATGGCAACTCCGTATGCAATTCTTGAGGGGAGAAGAAGTGTGAATTCTTGCATGGTTGATTGATTTATGAGAATAAATGGTCTAATGGCTCCAAACTCATGTAAGAACCGAGCTTCTTATCGAGTCATCTTCACATGGAGTTTTCTTCTATGAGCCGTTGGTTGACATCTTCACACGGTGATATGATTATCGACAAAGTGCTTCGGTTAATGCTTCACGTCGCATCAACATGATGATTCGAACAATCTCTACTGTTCTTGTTTGATGTGATTGGTAGTTTGGTGTTACCATTTCATGTGTTCGCTATGGTGATTGTCGATTTCCTTGATGAACACCTTTATGTTCTTGTTTGATTGGGAAGGATATTAATTAAGGGATTTGCAAGATGTAAGTTAATTGGGATGCTTTTGGTGTGTTGAAGATGTTAACTATCTATTCCTCAACCGGACAATATTGAAGAAGGTCGAGTCTACGATCGGTTCTACATTTTACGCTAAATGTTAGAAGACTAAAGACGAGTTGCATTTGATTATCTAAAGACTTCTTCTTATTCAAGCATTCATCATAAAGATTGTCGGTTTAGGGAGAGCACTAATTGGGGAGGTGAAATGTCCGATTTAATCCCCAATTAGACTTGCTCACTTTCTTGACAAGTTGATTCTCACAAGAGTTCAAGTGTTCTTCTCAATGATTTCTAGTATACGTGCTTACAAAGAGTTCTTGATTACAAGTGTCAAAACCAAAGCAAGGGAAGGAGACACACATCTAAACACAAAGCGAGTAAACTTGATGAACTTAATTCTTCTAAGTGATTGAAGATATCCCAGGAAGACAAATGTTATTACCGCAGAGAAACTCAAGGTTTGACTCATGGCGAGTAAACTTGATGAACTTAACTCTTCTAAGTGATTGAAGATATCCCGGGAAGACAATTGTCATGACCGCAGAGAATCTCAAGGTTTTACTCATCAAGGCTTTTAGTGTTATTATTCCAACTACGTGGGGGAAGTGATGTAATAGAAAGTTTTGAAGATAAAGAGGTACACAAGTGTGTGATGATTTTGATGTTATCACAATCATCGGGAGAGAGATTGTGTACATTGGGATGCTCAATTGTTTCACTTGAGGGCTTAATCTGATTCGTAGATATAATCACTTATTCGGTGTTGACATCCGCAGAGATTGTCACCCGAGAGATAATCGATGATTCGGCTGCCTCTTCAATGTTATCTGTTATTCTCTCTTTGGGCATGCGGGTACTTGGGTTCTTGAGCTTCATACACTTTCTTGAGGGGAGAAAAGTATACATGGGGTTATTCTTTGGCTATTGGACTTAATCTGCTACTTGATGGTATAAGTTTCTTTGTCTTTGGGTATATGTGTATTCGGGTTCGTGAGCTCTAGTCTAAGAGACTGACTGCATCAATTCGTCTACTTGGGGGAAGTGATTTCTTGACAACTTGTGGTATGGATTGCTTCAGACTTCAGTGGATATGGAAACTGAGAAGATTATTTATATGTGGGATGATACGTTGTTGTTCTTCTTGATGATATAACCCCGAATGGAGAATCTCGATTATCGTTCTTAAAAGGAGCAGCGGGATTTATGATAATGGTGTGATTCTCAGTACACCTGGCTAAGGCAAGCTTGAAATAAAGCTTCGAATCTGCTCATCTAATGGATCTTCGGTTTGGGGGGAAGCTGCGAAAGTCTCTTTTTCACAATGTCTCATGTTCTATCTTCTATTCTGGAGCCGTGGAAGCTTTGGTGGTGAAAGTTTATGAGATGACAATTTATATCTTCTACAACGGGGCTGCTCGATATCCTTATCTCGGTACTCGTATCATCATCTTCTTAAACTATATCATCTACTCTATCTTTGTAAATATTTATCAAAAAACCAAATACAAAAATATAAAACCAACAATGAAAATAGAAAAATATAAAACCTTCAAAATCCATAAAATCGAAAATTTAAAAATACCAAAATATGTTTTCTCAAGACATTTCTTACCGTATCGATAATATCTGCGGTCTTAGAAATGTCATTCCATAATGGCACGGGACCATAGATGAAGTTCGAGCAGGAGGTGTATATATTTCTTTCTAAACATGTCTCAAAATATGGCTTGCGATTACTTTAGATTGTAACTGTGTTAAACCATGGTTTGCTATTATTTCAGATAGCAACCCGCTCTTTTAAAGAAAGGAAAGTGCCGCGCTAAACAAATTTTCAAAATATTTCGTGCACTTATCCTAAAACAAAATGAGGAAAGTATGTCGAAGGACTGCTGTTCCTACTCAAATATTTTTCCTTCTAAAATTCTTCAGAAAAATATTCGTTTTAACAAAATAGTGGTAAATGAGTTGCTTAAATATCAATCAGTTTCAGAGTCTTCGTAAAAATTGAAAACTCAATCAATGACTTCAGCGCTTTTAAAACTTTTTAGAAAATAAGTCATTGCTTGAGGGGGAGAATGTTTTCAAATTTATATCACCTAACGGACTTTCTCAATTATCCTAATATGCTTAATTAAAAATGATGTTAACCTACGTTGAAGGACTAGGTGCCTAGGATAAGATTGTTAGGATTAGATGACTATAGTTTGATAAGCACATTATTCCCATGCCTTTTATGATCTGATTGGTATGTTGTATTGACCTTTATTAGTCGATTACTGTTTGGGTGTTGTCGACCACCATATATCTGTATGTGTGTTCACTAACGTATGCAGATATCATGGATATAAGAATGTTCCCGATCCGGATCCCACAATAGAAGATGAATGGATGCCGAAAGGAAAGGGTAACTATATCTTGGGTTGACAAATGAAGAAACGGAGCTTAATTTGACTTCAATGGAAAGTTGGCATAAATGCAACGTAAGAGGTCTCCTTGCATCGGCAGATGGTTTTCTTCTAAGTGATCAAGAAACGGAGCTTAATTTGACCTCGATTGGCATTAAAATGCAACGAAGAAGTCTCACCGCATTAGCGACGGTTTTCTTCCAAGCCATACAACAACAACATCAACAAAAGCAACTCAACCACCTAACGTATCTTGGTGCAGGATACAATTTCTTAAACAATTTTCAAATAATATTGTTTTGAAAATGGAAAAATATTGGTTTTGAAAATAAACTGGACTAAATTTTGAAAATAACGGACTTCATTTTATCAAAACTATAAGTCACTCAATCATCGACTACGGTCATCGATTGAAGGGAGAGTGATTTAAAATATATTATTTTCAAACAAGATTTCTTCTATCAAGTCTGTTTGTATGAAATAAAGTGGTGATCTAAAGATTTAATGTTATGTCATGGTATGATTTTTCTTTGAATCAAGGTCTTTCAAAATGAAATATTTTCCGTTCTTGTTTGATTGTGAAATTGTTTTATTTTACTTAAAGATCTATTAAAACTATCATACCTGACACTAACAATCTTTAATGTCTCAAAATGGTCTTTATCTATCATTTTTCAAAAATTGAATCTTGCCACGTCTTTCCCTAAAACTTTCTAAATGATTTAAATCAATTGGGATCACAAATCTCAAAAGGTTTGAAATTTTTGATCGGGGGAGAGATCGTGATTTAAATCTCAAATCTGTTTTAGTCCTTTATAGGCACTCCTGCCTCCATGTGCCAAACGATTTCAAATACACAATGCACATGTTGAGGAGGAGGATTTATCCAAAAACAAGATGTGTATTTAAACCCGCCGATATTCTCCCATGTTTTCCAAACCCGATTAAATCACTTGAGATCCAAAATCTCAAAGGGTTTGATATTTTGATCGGGGAGAATTTGTGATTAAATAATGAAATTTGATAAAGGTGATCGTTTTGATGAAAATGTGCAGGCTGCTCTCTCATATGTGCTAAACGCTTTCGAATCTCGAAGCACATATTGAGGGGGAGCAAATGGTTTTCTTAATGGCTTTTGTGATCATGGATGTACTTCAAAAGAACTCTTGCCTCTATGTGTTAAAATGATTTCTCTTATCCTATGCACATATTGAGGGGGAGAATTTTACCAAGAAAATCAAATGGCTTTTTCTATGAAAATATTGATTAAAGAAAATATTTTAAAGTCCTCTTGCCTCCATGTGCTAAACAATTTCTAAATCATATGCACATGTTGAGGGGGAGGTTTTCTAAATGAACAAAACTATTAAGGTACAAAATGCTTTGATCTCGTATCACAAGTACCTTGATTGTTTTTCCAAATGATTTTTCAATTGGTTTTAAGGAAGAATGAACTATACCAAAAGACCGACCAATTTACTTTATGCATGGTGTTATAAGGATGGTTAGGTTAGGTATTAGTTCCCACGATCCGCCGAACCGGAGGGATCTACCCAGGACAATCCACTAGATAGTGTAGAAGTCCTTAGGTATATTAAAAAGGAGAAAATGAGAAATGGGAAGAGTGCCGATCGAGACAGAGCTAGTACTAGAATAAACCCAACAAGGTTCTAGTTATGAAGTCTCGGTAAGCTTGAAGGGTTGAAGAATGAAAAGAAATGAATAAGAAAAGGGTGAAAAGAAATAGCCTCCATTAATTCAACCTTAGGCGTAAACCGGGTTCAATACATATGCTCTTGGTGGTTACTAAGGTAACACGGTATTGAAGACAAGACGTCATGGACTCGTTGACGACCGCACCTAACTTCCCAAGCTACTCAAGTTCCTCTTAAAAGGGCTTGTTTCATTCTCATGGAAACTACATAATCTATCGACTTTCTCTTAGAGTTTGTTGATATTGAAGAAGGAGACCCTCCCTAGTCTCCAAGATAGGAACCAAATGTGCACTATTGAGTCTAGATCCAAGAGATCATCCATAATATCTCATTAGGACACAAAATTAATGAAGACTCATTTGTTTTACACAATGTGGAAAGTAAGTATATATTAAGAGTCCTACGATTATCCTTGTGGTATTGCGTAACATCCGAGTGATATCTAAAATATTCACAATGAAGATGGAAATCCTTCTAGAGCCAACATCAAACAAGCTCCTGGTGGGTGACATGTGAAATCTTGCAAAGATCAAACTTGTGACAAGCTGGATAGAAACAATGGGCGATTCATTCTTGAATCAACCTTGGTCCAGATTGGAATTGACGAATACTTTTGGAAAAACCATTCGATGTGCAAACCTTCTTTTCTCTAGCACGTCGAATGTGTATTCATGTTTTCAAACACAAAAGTATCTATGATTGAAAAATACTTTTAGGAGAACCGTTCGATGTGCGAATCTCTTATTTTTACTAGTACATCAGTAACACCCCAACCCAACAAGGGTAAAGATATCGCAAATACGGTTTCATATCGAACTCTAAATACTAAACTTCAAAATAAATCTAAGATCTCTAAAGGTCAAGTCTTGCTCACACTCTATTCTCAACCCGGATCGGCTATCCCATAAGCTCATCTTGAATGCCTAACACCGCCGCAGAAAAGAAAATGCGGTGAGCTTACAAAGCCAAGTGAATGGATATAACGAAACGAAAGCTAAACAAAACAAATATACAAATAACGAAATCGCAAGCGAAATGAAATTATGAATCAATTAGGATTCTGGAAGCACAAATATACATAAATCCAAAAGAACAAAAAGAAATCAAGAACAACACATAGCACATTGATGGCACGTATCAAACACATCAAAATAACGGTCATTCGATACATTCAGATAGTAGAGCTCATATAAGCCAAACGGAATGTCTAAAGGCTAACGGAAACACTTTCTAGAAAATAATCATGGCATTCATACAAATTAATCAACCAAAATTTAACACACTTAAATCAATGTTGTAGCAGCAGAAATAGCAGTCAAATCATGGCAGTCACATATGAAAAATAGAAAACACAGTAGGAAACCATAACTAAATAAGCAAAAGACATAGCATAGCAATTAGCAAGTTAACAGACCAGACATCATAAATTGAATCATATCCCAGATCAAATATTAGCATAAGCAGAACTTAACATGGCAGGTCAAACATAAGCAGATAAAAATAAACACTAACGTATAGGCAAAGTTCACAAAATTAACTGAACAAATTATACATACTAAACTTACAGAATACTCACTTTCACACTAGCACATTCATCTCACAGATCAATGAATTCACATAACGATAAACTAACATAATATCAGATGAGAGCATGCGAATCATGTTTAAACATATTAATCATATCCTAGCATAGCAGACGGTAGTCACATAAACATACAAAAGCATAAATACATATAATAACATATAATAAGCCGCGCACATAATTATTAACACTTGAACATACCGAATCATAATCAGAATACTTAACATAGAAATAGCAGATAAAGATTTAGTTAACTACCACGAGCCCAGAACATATCATATCAAAAACATCATAAATATATAAAACAATCTCAAAATAATTCGGAGTAGCTAGCTCCCGAGTTTTATGAAGATGCGTGACACGACATCATTCACCTAGACAAATCATATCGGATGACGGATCGGATCTAGGATGCATCCATACGCCCCACAAACATATATTGGTCATATAATATAACTTGAGCGCATACTAAATAACGAGATAAGGGCGTGGAGAACTTCACTCATCGCCCTAGAGTCATGTCGAGGAGGTGCATCGACACGGACATGGAACCCCATGACTAGTTAATATTTGGCTCGGGTGTCAAACTAACTTAGGTCAAACAAAATTTCAATTATGACACAGTCTTAATCAAACACAAGGTTCAAAGAATAACATATCGATAACTCATATCATAAGGTTCATACTCAAATATAACAAGGTTCAACAAATATGCATATCAAAGTCTTCCTAACATAAAGTTCAAATCGATATCGCATGGTTCAATAAAACATAAGTTCGGATAAGCAACAGTCAAACAATCGTGAAAGGGTCATAGCAATGGCATCGAAACCCTAATAAGTAAACTAGGAAAGCTAACGAAAAGAACATCATAAGGAACCTTTCTTCGAAAAGGTCGTAATATCATGCCTTAAAGCAAATGAGAGGAAAACAAGCGAATGAGTGAATCACGAAGATGTAACGTCGCTGCCTCCTTCAACAAATCTACACGGATTATGATTTATTTAATACTTATTAGCATCATTAAATTATAACTGATTCATCGCATTAACATTCTTAGAGTTGTAAGTATATCCTTATTCTTAGTGATGAACGGAATTACAACATTTTAGAGTATTAATCATTAATTAGCCAAACTTATGGGTTGCAAATGACAATTGGTAACTTAAGGGTTTAATATGACAAATATCTCATTTGAGGGCTCATGTGATCGTCGTTCGAAGTGTAGAGTTTACAAATATCAAGAACGGATTTTAAGACTCTCTTTCAAAACAGTTTACACCAACTTCTATACCTTACGTGAGTTACCAAGCCAACACCGTTTCTTCTTCCCTTGTTTCAAAATACACGCAACTTATGCAAATCCAATTTACCCTACGTTGTTATCCCGACTCATAAGTAAATCGACACACACACACACACACACATACGTTATCCATTCTCAAACCAACCTAGTCGAACATATATTTTAACCATGAGCACTCGACGCAAAACAACATTACACAAAGGATTGCATGATACACACATATCGACCCATAGTTTCTAATGAGACACACAAGTCCTACGTCTCATGTTTATTCTCGGTTCAAATTATGCGACACACTTATGACTCAAAACTCTACGTTAACTCATACACACCATACACCCAGTCTTATGATTTTATGTGACATTACATACCCTACTTATTATCTGATTTAACATGCATGCTCATTACGTATATATATATATAGATTGCGAAAGACATGAACACGTGACGTATATATACATGACAAGACTCACATGATCAACAAGTTTTACACCATAACTCACGGCTCCTTAATATGGTTTAGTCAAATCATATTGTTCTCGTTAACATATTTTGAGGCTTTACGTTTGCATGTTAAGATGAGTGAGACGAATAGAAGAATGTTTATACCTTTCTTGCTCGGATTAAAACACACGTGGGCACAAGGGTAGCGAGCCATCGATCGGAAAAAGAGGAGAAACAAAAGAGTGTGCCGTGACTTTTGTGTAAACTAGGGTTTCAAAATTTGTGTTTTTATTTTGTATATATATAGTGCATGCCGATTGGTATAAGGATTTTGAGGTGTGTGGGCTTCGCTCAATAATGAAAGAAGGAAAGAAAAGAAATGTACGTGGGCTCTCGACTTGGTTCCATTCGAACGCAACATCACACCCCTTATGGCTCTCTTGGCTCTCGGCTCCTTTAATCCAAACGAACAAACGAACCCGGCCCAAGTTGGTTCCCAAATAACGAAAAACAAAGCCCAACTGACGACCCAATATTTTAGTGAGACGTTTAAATCTTCGTCGTACAAAATCAATCACATACACATATTAGTAAAGTTTTTAATTATTCGTAAGTTAGGTTTTAAATTCGTTAAATGATTATAAATGTCTTTTACGTATTTTATAATTTTCGATTTAAAGGGTATTTTAGTCTTTTGATATATTTTATATTTTTAGGGTTTTACAACATCGAATGTGTATTCATTCTCTAATACAAAAGGTATTTTGATTGAAAATTGATCTTTCTCATAAAACCTTCGTCGTATTGCAAAACTCTTTCTTCAAGCAATACGCGATTGTTTTCAAATCAATTTTTCATCAATCGCTGAATCTCAATTACGGTTCACTCACTCCGTGTTGTCTTCTTTGAGACGTTCCGGTTTGAGAACGGCTAGATTAGTTGCGAAACCTGTTAAGGAGATTCTTAGGAATCCTACGATCACGAGCGATTTGTCTCGATCAACGGGAACCGTGGGCGTGTACCTCAATTCAATAAAGTGATTAAAGACACTTTCGTGTGTTTTATTGCTAACTATTGTTTGCGGTACATTTGGACGGTTGCGGTGATCGAATTGAGAAGTCAATCCAAAGCCGCATGCTCACAAGATCCACACTTAATTAAAGAAATCATGGTGGTGCATATCTATAGAACACGGCTCGATATTTTCATATTATGCTTCGCTCTGTTCTTTGCAAATATCATGAACCATAAAGCTTCCGCTACTACGATGGAATGATGTCATGATCCAAAAGTGTGAGCATGTCGGTCCGAAAGTCACAACTTCACATGATGGCAACACATTAAAGGGTGATCCAGAGATTTACTGTGGCTGATGATCTCAAAGAAAGCTCAAAGATCATCACGATGTGGATCAGTTCAAAGACCTCCACTTAAAGTACTAATCTATGCGGACTTGGAAGAATCACTGCTTACGCACAAAGATTGCAGAATTGAAGAATTGAAGTCTACGAGCTCACGAACAAAGTCAAGAATAGAATGCTAGGATTCAAAATGTATAACATGGGGTGACCTCCTTTAGGGGGAGATTGTTAGGAATTGGAAATTCCATAAGTGAAGAGTCGGTCACCCCAAATATTATCTAGCATAAGTTAGCTCGTAGACATATCGTTAGTTACGTTATTTATCAGTTTATTAGTTAGTTATTAGTTTAGTTTAGCGTAGTGTAACACCGTGGAGGAAGGACGGGTCTTTACCCATCAGACACGATCCATCGGCCGATAAGAGGTCGTTTTGTGCAGAATTATAAATACCCCTTCCATCCATGGAAGGGGTGGTGCTTTCAATCTAATATTCCATAATTTACAAAGCAACTCTCTAGCAAGAAACTCCCTCTCTCTACTTTCTCTCTCTAATGGCAAACATGTATTTTGATCATCCAAGACCACCCGAATCATCAAACACAATAATATACTACGATCCTACAATTGAGCTCATCATACGTCTTTGGTCTGTCTAATCCATAGATCATTGTTCCATCCGCAGCTGTATCAATTAAATCTCTTGTAGTCTCAATCGATAAGGTCCTTCATCAATGGATTTGAGAATGTTGACCCCATTTTCCTTTCCAAGACAAGACAACTGATTATTTGAGCCCAAGAGTCGTAGTCATTACATCAAGCATAGGTGGATGAGTATCTCGAACCATTTGCTTGAACATCCTCAAGAAGCAAGTGGAGATAATTGTAGTGCGTTGGTAGACATGTTAACAGTTACACGGGATTTTATAACTCTATGATTAAACCGGAAATAGATTCTTTCACGCGATTTTACTAAATCAAGAGAAAACCATATTACAAACAAAATCAACCAAGTCGCTCACAATTCTTGAGCCAAGTCGCTAATCACCAAGTCGCTAAGTACCAACTCGCCAAGATCTCAAATTCACGTGAACCAAGTCGCTAAGACCAAGTCGCTAAGAACCAAGTCATTGGACACAAGTCGCTAATGCACCAAGTCGCTACGGTCAAGTCGCTAAAGAGCAACTCGCTAAGGTCCAAGTCGTTAACACCAAGTCGCTAAACACCAAGTCGCTAGACACAGTTAAGTTGCTAAAGAACAACTCGCTAAGATCCAAGTCGCTAGTATCAAGTCGCTAACAATTTACACTACAACTCGCTAACATTTTCTGAAGCAAGTCGCTAACATCACCAAGTCGCTAGCCGTAGTGGAGAATCCCCTAACTTGTACTATTTGTCGACTTGTCTCAATAGACAAGTCGCTAGGCTCAAGTCGCTAACAACTAACACTGTAACTCGCTAAATTTTTCTGAAGCAAGTCGCTATGATGAAAAATACTACGAGAGCCAAGTCGCTAGCAATAAAAACTTCAAAAACACACTTTTCAATCCAAAACAAGCTCAACCACAGTGATTCCAGCTTACCAAATCAAAACCCAAGCACTTACAATGATTCTAAACACAAAAGTACACCCAAAATTCAAACTTTAACACTAAAAATGATCCAAATGATGCAAAAACCACTAAACTTTTTCAAACTCAAAACCATCTAAAACCACTAGAAATCCAAGTATATGTAAGAGAGATGATCAAACCATGGCTCTTGATACCATTTGTAACATATTGATTTCACAAACACACTAAACCAAAGATCAAAGAGGCGATACTATGGTTTTAGAGAGAAAGTTAGAGGTTGGAAACTTTAGTGAGAGAAAGAAAATCTTATTATGAGCTCCAACTCTCTACCTGGGAGGTAGAGTATTTATAGTTCTTACATAAGTCGCCACCTACAGTGTGGATCGCATACAGGTGGGTAAAGACCCGTCGTCTCCATGGTGTTACTTAACTAAATACTACGAACATTAACTAATCTACGACTCACGAGCTTTCTAATGATTACATATACCGAGGTGACCGACTCTTTAATAACCGGATTTACTAAATCCTAACAATGTAGAAAGCCATTAGTCGTCAAATCATGTTGGTGTTCCAAACTACCCTCATCTATTCGGGATGTGTCTAACATTGCATCGCACCTAGCTCGAACATCCATGTACCCCAAATTAGCCAATTGTCTAGGATTCCTCCACCTATGTTGAATTGCAAAGAACTATCCACATTAGGAGTTGCCATTGGTTGGGTCGTTTTACGTTTCCATTGCCTCGCCTCGCGATGATTTGGGGAATAAATATGTTTTAACAAAAAGTTACAAAACAACCCTTATAGTTTCCACAATCATCGAAACTAACTAGCGGTGATTGCCCGAACTAGCGGTGTTTTCAAGCTAGCTAGCGGTGGAAATATTAATTGTAGTGATTGCCCGTAACTAGCGGTTTATGACTTTAATTATGAATCCTTTATAAAATAGTGTCTTATATATCTCAAAGTAATTAACTAAACCATATATTTTTTGGAACCATTATGAACTTTAGAATTCAACTACAATTCATCGATCCGAGACCTACTATACATGAGTTCCAATGTGCATGGTGGATAGATAGCCAAGATTTTTCAATGACTACGTTCCCAGATCACGGTCGGGACCCAACACTGACCTTTGTTGATACCTACTTTTCGAGGTGGAAAAGTCACAACGCGTCGAAACCGGTTTGAAAGTAAATTCAAAACAACGCAAGAGTGGAAGTAGTTCCGAACAAAAAGCCTTAAGGATCATGTAATTTCGGTCGAATCGCCAAGTTTTAAACTTGAGTATATTATTCGTGTTCTATTTATATATTATAATATAAGAATAGTAGATTCACTTTTTATAACATCACCGAATTTCCTAACACTTAAACCTTGAGAGGTTCTTGCACATGAGCGAATCAAGCGGTCTTGGTATTCCTTTCAACTAATCTATAGTTATTTCACGCCATTGTTTAATTTTAGAAATTTCATGCATATTTTTACTGGGACAAACTTGATTTTGAGTCACATTTTCCAAACACAAGGATGCGCTTTTTCCGATTCACTTAATAGAATTTATCTCAAACCGATCGACTTGCGGAATCGACGTAGACGTTGCTCGGGTTAATATTTCTTCTTTGCATTTAGTTGTATGGCGTTATATACAAATGTCATCAGCTAGTCTGTTCCAGAGTATTTCCTTTTAGAGGAATTGAGATTCGCGTTGGTAGAGGAAGAAAGGTTACTGAGTTGAAAGAAGAGAAGTGAATGCCGAGGCCAACATCTTAAGGTGGAAGAGGCTAATAGGTTGCGGTTGGAAGAAGTCGACATGTTGAAGTTGGAGGAGGAGAAGAAAAAAATGACGACGCTTATGAATTCGTCACATTTTCAAAGGCTTTAAGTCGGTTACCACCCGACAAGAGGATTCTCATGGAACCCTGTTTGCCACAAAATAACTGCAAGTTAAACGGTAAAATAAAAAACACGGTCCTAACATGAACGACCCAACTATTGTTGAGGAGCTTAACAGAGTGAAACCTTGGGTAGAGGTATTGTGATAGTTTTTACGAACTTGTCAATATACTTTTTACGGAAATGTTTACGGTTAGTCAATAATCAGGTAGTTCATGAAAACAACTTTAAAAACGTCATCTTTTAAAGTATGAACCAACTTGATATTTGTCCCTCAAATCATAAACTTTCCTTTACGTATTAACAAACTTGATACTCACAAACTTTATCCACAGCTTTTGATCTATCAGCAGTTCTTCCATTACCACTAGCCGTGGTTTTTGTTAAAAGATGCTATTTGATGAATACTTTGAATAATTTGTCCAACAGAACTAAAAAACCAAACAATCCTCCCTAAATTTGATATTTACAATCCAAATCATCAAGTTTTTCTTAGGCACAAAATACCTTCTTTTGGAAGGTGCTTCCAAAGTGCTATAATCTGATGCTCCATCTCGAATCGAACCATTATCGGCGTTTTTGACCTATCTGCCATTCTCTTCTTTTTCTTTGAAGCTTATCCTTGATCTCTAAAAGGGGTTTCAAATTCAGCAATATCTTTTATATTTGTTAACCCTTGGCCTCCCTTGTCGCGCCAAATTTCTTACCCTGTGCTGCAACTTTCTGATTGTGTCATCTTGAGAAGCGGTTATTTGCTGTATGCCAGTGATCTTAGACTCCATTGTAGTACATTTATCCATTAATTCCTTTATAAGTTTCATGGTATCCTCATGATAACCTAACTAGCGATGTTTTCGTAACACTAGCGCTTTCTCCATGCAAGCTAGCGGTTGGAGCGACCTTGCACTCCAATCTTCAATCAAGTTATTATAATTATTTTTACACAATGTTATTATTATTATTATTTTGTTATTTATTTATTTAATGTTTTAATTCATTGTTTTGTTTTTCGTTTTTTTTTTTTTTTTTTTTTTTTTTTTTTTTTTTTTTTTTTTTTTTGACACTAAAAGGTCCAGCAACAAAGCCCAAAAAAATCCTAGTGCTCATAAACATAGTAGTTATAACTTATAAGTGTAACCCAACCACAAAAACATGATATCCACTAGCAGGACTTAACAAAAAGAACAAGCAGTTGAATCATACACACTAGCCGTACTAAGATTTCCAATAGCAGTACTACCTTTGTTACAAAGTTTTGAAAAAAAACATCTTGAGACTTGAGACCAAGTATGCATGAAATTTACAATCCAAAACTAGTTGATTTCAAGCCTTGAATGACTAGTCGAGCCTTCAACGTAGTTCTAGAACGTGCAACAGCTTCATACTCACCATTAGTGGTGGAATTGGCCAGAATAGTTTGTGTCTTACACTACCATGAGATAAGTCTCGCTTTCCAAAAGCGAGCCCCTCCGCTTGTAATCGTTCGATCCCGGTATATTGATTACCCTAGCGGCGATTATGGTAACACAAGCGATAGTTAACAGTTGGAGCAACATATCGGGAACTACATAGCGGATGAGTTTCCCAAAAGCGCTAGCTTTATACAACCCAAGACCGTGCATGAAAACGTTCTCCATTATCTAAAGCGTCCATTCGTAAGTAACATATTGCTTACCGGTAGTAAGCCATGTCAACAAGACATACAAACACGACAATTGTATTCTTGTATTTACCTTTGACCACATAAATAAAAAGTAACTTTATTAATTTCATACGTTGACTAACTATATCCTAATACACAACCAACTTTCTTTTAGGTTTGTATTCCTCTCAACGAGACTGTTAAACACGGGTGTCTTGCCCAATTTAACATACCTACAGGAGTGGTAACATTCTATGATAGCGGCGACACGCTTGACTATGAGTCACGTGTATGGTATGTCCGTGTTAGTGAGTGCTTATGTATCTTCTTATTATAACACACTCATATTATTACTTGTTTGTTATACTTTGTGACGGACTGCACACCATTCTTATAACCAACATATATAATACAATTACGGACAACACATACATAAATAAACTTATACAAGAATTTGTTATACTTTGTGACGCACACCTAATACACCATGCTTATGAGTACTTGCCCATTATTTGTGTCTAGTTGCCCAAGAACAAATTTATTGTTGGCCAAACTTTCTTGGGTGTTGTGTTGTAGCAGTTTGACTTTGAGTTTTGTGCACACTAGTTCCCTTCAAGTGCATGCAACTATGTACCACCATCATTTCCTTACATCTATTCACCATTAATAAACCGTCCTTCTTATTTGAAATCCTAATTTTTATTTACCATAACCAACAACATAGTTTCTCATAAACATTTGTTATACTTACTTATCTATACTCTATAGCAGTAACATCAAAGGAATACCACAACCAACAACATATTATCTAAAATATGTGTAGATTAACTAGAACCAACCAAAAATAAAGTACATAAATCTGCTTGCTTCCGTATTTTAACAATTTATTTTCCTAATTTTAATTTACATTGTGTCCTGCACATATAATACGATATAGGAATATATACTTAGCTACCAAGCTTGATTACTTTTAATTTACAACTGCACATAAGGTTCATTATTTAATAGGGCCACATATGATTTAGTTGCCCATCGTGTGTATGTGCTTGCCCAAAAATATTAACTTGTTGGACACAAGTTTCATTGTGCCTTTTTTGTGCAATAGTTAAAGTTGAAAAATTAATGGATTAGTTCCCTTCAAGTACATGCCACTAGCTACCACCATCATTTCATTACGTTCTTTCCTCATTAATAAAGTTTGTCCTACTTATGTGCATCCCCGATTTGGTAGTGTATTATTATGGTAGTGTATTATTACATAAAATATAAAGGATATGTGCATCCCCGATTTGGTAGTGGGTTTTACAAAATATCCATTCAATATTGAAGATAGCACTGACCAGTGCACTTACTCGGACTTTATGATATAAAAGTCCGAGTTATATTATGGTAGTGTATTATTACATAAAATATAAAGGATATGTACATCTAATAATAGCATATGTGTGTTAGTTGATGTAACCAAAAAGTAATCAATATAAACTGTTTAATGGCGTCTATTTACAAAAGATACTCAAGTAATAATTTTCTAACCCAAGGACGTAAAATTTTGTTGCATTTGGAACTAAACAAAATTCAAAGCGGTTTAGTTTCCCCAACCGAAACTAGTTGCCCAAAATGGTTATCTTGTGGCGAGATTCGATTGAGTACAACGAAGCTTCATTAATTAAACTTGGCCTAATGTGCAACAATAATTACTTGACATGACTCAACTATTCACCACTGACTATCCACATTAATTCGGATAGAGTTCAATTCAAAATAAACTCCATGTCACCCCACCCCATTGTTTCCCCACCCCATTTGGGTTATATAAACAGACAAGATATATCCCATTTTCATACAACTTTTGTCGGGACACACACTAGCCACATCGCAATTTACTACAAAAGAAATGGATAACTTACTTAAATACATGGTTAACAATGTGTTTGTGCGTGACAATGAACGTGACTTCAAGTTCTTAAGTGACATGCATGCAAAGGTGATCGACCTAACTCGTCGCAGACCGTGAGGGCCGAGGATCAAGCGATTGGAGTGCGTGGTTGGGTCCAAGCTTGCAGTCTTTGTTTGGAAATCTGCGTGCAATTCAGACGAGGAGCTTGAGAAAAAGGACTGATGAGGCTAATGAGTGAGAATCAGCTCAAGTTCTCAAAAATCTCCTTTCTCGCAAAGTCGCACAAAATTATTAATCCTCTACTCCTACCTTGTTATGTGGTCTCTCTCACGTTACGTGATTGTCATATTTTGTGTTTTGGTATCTTCATGAATGTCGTTGCTTCGTTGATGTATTTTGTTATCCTATAATGTATTGAAATGAAATCTATTATGAATAAAAATATTTCGAAGAACATGTCAAATGTTCGAACGTTGTTTATGAATCACGAATAAAAAACATATAATACTTTTGAACACATATATAATTTACAACATGACACTACATATCATATTTAATCCAGCTTGAACAAACAACTTTATTTCATCAATAATTTGGTGATAAACTTGGTTATTTCGATTATATAATACTAACATTTTTCTTACAAGCCTCTAACAAGATCACCCGTCTATTTATTTTAACAGTTTCATTATTCTACAGTCAAACTACCGGTTGTTCTAGAGCAAGCAAGCGTTTTTGATAAGACCGAATACATCCGAATGACTATTAGATTTCATTTAGGTTAGCCGAAAGCGTTCCTAAGAAAGGGGGATTTTGGTGATTGTGGTGTGTGGGTTTGTATATTTTATATCGATTGGCACATGGTCTATCGTTGCAAGTTGATGATCCCACGACTTGGCGCTAGCATATCGCGAGAAGATGATTCATTTTTTATAAACATAGATTTTATCGTTTGTACTAATATTTTAAACTTATCTCCAACAAAATAGCTTTATTGTTTTATCATGCACCATCTATTGATATATTCATTCACACATAAGCCATTAATGACTAGACAATGGATTCATAACAACTATTTACTACACTAAAGACACTTATAACATGCATACATAAACCAATAATGATACAATACCTTGCATGCAACAACCTTGAGTGCGTGTAATATTCATTAAAAAACAATGGAGACATGACGTAAAAGTATGTACACATTTTACATCTAAATTTGTTGTATGCAAGATGATAATCTTTCCTTTTAAAACTCCACAACTCCGGTTCATTTATTATTCATTTGGACGTCCATTTAATCATGACATTTGGCCGTCCATTCCAAGAAAAATTAAAAAGGGCCACAGATAGGTTTGTCAATTAATTTATTCCCATATCATTACACAAACACACTGCACATAAAAACTTATAACAAATTAACCAAAAATTTCCCTATTACTATTTCCATATTAAAATAATGTTGGGAATTCTATTTGAGTTGATATGACAAAATACATGAAAGATGAAGGACTTATGAAGACAAAGAAAGACAAGGGATCTACTTGCTAAAGAAGTATTTATTATTTAGTCCCTTGTAGTCATTTGTAACCCTAGTATCTCTATTATATAAAGAGATATAGGGAATTAGGTTTTCAGTGTGTCAAGATGTAAAACACCAAAGGTGTGTGTGTGTGGGAAAACCCAGGCGTGGGGTGCCTAGGGTTTTGATAAAGTCGACTTATAGTTTTACAGCCTCAAGGATCATTGATCCCTGTTGTATAACCGTCTTAGAGTTGATCATCTAGGATTGGGGCTGTGGATGTGTTTTGTAGAACACATGATGATGGCGAAACCTTGATATAATAACAATGAAAGTTCTTTATTCCGCTGTGCATACATATTATTGTTCATTGTTATTTGTGTTTATTGATAATCCTAGATAAGGTCTAAACAACCTCGAGCATCGATTCTAACATTTGGTTTCAGAGCGAAGGTTCTGATATTTTGATTTAGAAGATCCAAGGAATAAGCTTAACCTACTCACTCAATACAATGAAGATGGAAAACCATTCCAACTCTTCTACTCCAAGACTTCCTAAGCTCAAACTTAATGAGTTTGAGATGTGGAGAATAATGATTGAGCAATAATTTCTCATTCAAGACTATGCTCTATGGGAAATCATCTTAAGCGGTGATTCTTTCAAGCCTGTGACAAAGACTCGGAAGGTTGGTGACACGAGATGTTGTGGCGGTTTACGTGCTCGAGACTAATAATGAAAAAGCACCGAAGAAGAATGATCTAAAGGCTAGAAGTTTGTTGCTAATGACTCTTCCTAGAGACCAAATCATTGCTTTTCAAAGAAGTTCAAGACGACAAAATAACTTTTGAAGAGATTTGCTCGGTGTTTGGTGGTAATGATGCTACAAAGAAGACACAAAGACATTGTTGAAGCAAAGTTATGAAAACTTCTCCGCTTCAAGCAATGACTCACTTGATAGCATCTTCACCAAACCCGAATATTGTTACACAACCGATCGTGTGTTTGGCATTGAGGTAGAAAAGGAAGACCTCAATTTAAAGTTTCTAAGAAGTTTGCCTTGAGTTTCATACTAATGTTACGATCTGGGAAAATAAATCGATATTGAAACTATGAAGCTCAATGATCTTTACAACAACTTCAAACTCATTGAACAAAGATTGAAGAAGTTGGGAAACTTAGTACAAGCTCAAGCGACTTGGCTTTGATGTCAACCTCTGTTGATGGTGATTCGAAGATGACTGTGATGATGATATTGCCATTCTTTGGTTCTACGATTTCCTTTGGTAATGATAGTGTTACCACTAGGTTCAAAGAAGAAGATTTTTGGTAGTGGCGATCCTACCTTTTATGCTTTTATCTCCACTCAAGTTAATGGCTCTATATTAACTCATGAAGACATAAAAAAAATTGATGAAGATGACTTGGAGGATATGGATATAAAATGGCAAATAGCTCTTCTTAGCATGAGGGCTAGGAAATTCTACAAGAAGATTGGCAAGCCAATTCACATCAATGGTGGTGAAACTGCAGGGTTCGACAAAAAGAAAGTAGAGTGTTTCAATTGTCACAAGTTGGGGCATTTTGCTAGGAATGCGCTGACGACCAAAGATGAAGGACAACATGTCTACTTGGTACAAGAAAAGAAAGAACCAACTGTGGAAGAACCAAAGGTAATGTTGGCAATTGATGGTGTGAGCTATGATTGGAGTTTCATGGTCGATGAACAAGAGGAAGAACCTTGAGATCTGCTCTTGTGTCTCTGAATTTGCTCTCATGGCTTTCTCGACTACGAGGTACAAAACTTTGAAAGTTGTTCTAAAACATGTAGGGCTGCTAGAAGTTGAAAGGCTTAAAAGTCAAAGAACGAGTTGTTTCTTTGCTAATTATCTTTGTGTCAAACCTTAGGATAGGTATACCGTATTAGAAAAACAACTAGAGCACTATAGAGATAATGAGTCAAAATATAATGATGATATGATTCTTCTTAGAAGAGAGGTAGATCATAAGACAGCTGTGAATAGGGCTTACCAAGAAAAGCTTGAAAAACTTAGAAAGATAAATGAGAATGTCAATTTAACTGTTGACACCTGTTATTATCAGTCTAAGTCAATTGATAAAATTTGGAATGCTCAAATCACTAGTAAAGTTAAGTCTGGTATGGGTTATAATCTGATTGCATCCACCACTAAGAGGTGTTCCGGCACCTCCGGTATAGATTTAGCTCATACAGTCTAGAAGACTTTCAGAACCTATTCGTGAATATGGTCCTCCCAAAACTTTGAAATGTGAGGAAGAGGTTAAGCATGATAATGATGTTTTGAAAGTGCTAGTGACTCATCAGTTGTAGATGAGAATGTTAAAAGAATGTAGTGGCTTCTATCCCAAAAGTTGTTAATACTATTACAGAGGAACCTAGGAAACAAGCTTATAAACCTAGATCAACTGTAAGGTATCTTTGAGATGTATAGGAACAAGTCTCTGGTCCTAGGGGTAACCAAAGGAGTTGGAATCATGTTAAATCTCAACAACTAGGTAGTAACTGTGATGAACAATAAAGCATGCTATATATGTGGTAGTTTTGATCATTTACATGCTTATTGTGACTATCATGTTGGGAGAAGGGAAGTCCATGGGAATAAAAGGGTGGAGTCTAATGTGTTTCAAAACAATTTACACCCTAATCCCAATAGCAAAATGATCCCAAGAGCGGTTCAACTAAGAAGTGGTCTTAAAACTTTGCCATCGCTAAAACTGTTAATACTTCTCACCCTAAATCACCGTTACAAGTCCAAAATCCAAAACAAATTTTGCAAAATCTGACAAACAGGAAAAGAACTTTTCAAAATAAAAGGTTCATTATAACCAACAGTGGGTACCTAAAACCAAATCGTGATTACCACTTGCTCATTCAAAAGTTCACACTGCAAGGGTTGTAAACAAGAAAAGGGAGGACATGGGCAATGCTGTGAAGGCCTCAGCACGTTGGGAATGGAAACCTAAAGGAATTACCTCATCAACAAATCTCAATGGTATATCAATGACCTTTGATAGATTTAACTATATTGATATACGAGGCAGATCCAAGTCAATCATGGCTTGGGTCCCCAAAAGAAACTAACTCTTTACTTTTATGTGCAGGAACATCCAAGGACAAAAAGATCAGATCAAGGCTACACAGATAGTGGATGTTCAAGGAACATGACTGGCAACAACTCCTATCTCTCAGATTTTGAACATTATGATGGACAGTATGTCAGCTTTGGAGGTGGAGTTAATGGAAAAGTTGTTGGTAAAGGAGATATTTACTTTTATCTATTTTGGTTCATAACCAAGCAAAGATGGGAGTTGATCATAAAAGGTGTGTAACTGAGACACACAACAAATGGTTATTGATTCACCATGTCATATCCACATAAGAATCAACTAGTCCAGAGCAAACGGCTACTGGTAAAGACTTGACAAATCCGTTTATGGTTGATAGTTTACCAAAACTATATGGTTATCAACTCACCATATTCTTTATGATTAAGAGTTGGCTAGTCCATAGCAAACGGCTCATGGTAAAGACATAACAAATCCGTTGATAGTGGTAGTTTGCTAAAACTATGATAAAGAGCAGATCAATTTTCATATGTTTTTCTTTACTATCGCTCTTTGAAAATCTTTGTGAAAAATTACCATCGCTAGTTCACGGTTTCCACCGAAAGTGTTATTTTACCATCGTTGATCTAACCGTTACAATTGTTGTGTCAATAACAAATTTTTAACTAGCCGTTGAAGAGAAATTGTTTTCTAAATATATAGGGTAAATTTTTAGAAGATTATCTACTTTCCTAATTGATATTTATCCTCTAAAGATAAATTCTTTCCTTAGATAATCTTTCTTGCGCAAAACTCTTAAACCCTAACACTATATAACTTTCTCTCTCAATTGGCGAGTTCTTTATACAATTCATACTGACACATTATATTTTTCATCAAAAGATTCTATGGCACTAATCACTTTTGCAGATGAGCACAATCAAGTGGCCTACTTGGAAAAGTCAAACGAGAAGAGTGGCCTTGTTTTTCATTAGATTGTGGACTTTCTTAATACTACCCATATAAGGTATGCTTTACTTCTTAATCCCACAATCTATATCTCTCAAATCAAACAGTTTTGGACTTCTGCTCAGTCCATAACCATTGAAACTAGAGATACACATGAAGCGATGGATGCTCTTAGAGCCACCGTGGACGGGTAACTATTGATGTTCTTTGAAGCATCCTTGAGGAGAATTCTCCAATTGGATGATCTCAATGGTATCATCACATTACCTATGCCGAAATTCATACACATCTTTCATCCATGGGGTATGATACCACCGACAAAAAGGCTACTTTCAAAAGAGTGGTTTTTGTCCTCATTGGAGTTTCAAGCGCAACCCCACACAAGAGTTTATAAAATCCGTTGCCTTAAGCCTAAAGTTTTTCAAAACATGAACAAAGATGGAAATAGGATTATTACACCTCTTTTTCCTCAAATGCTTGCAAAGATTTCACAGGTACAAAACTCACCCATAATCACTGTTCCAAACATTGATTACCACCAGTTTCTCACACCTATGAAAGGAGGTCCAAACTGCCAACTCATGTCATTACAACACAACATGTCCCTGATCCTTTTGGTTTAGGAACAAGCAGTGGTGGTTCTAGACTTCAACCTAGTCCAACTAAGGAGGAATCTGAGCCATTGCCCCATGATTCACCTCTCCCAACAGGTCACACAGTTGGAAGTGTTGAGGGCATTGGGCAACAAATGGAATTGATGGATATGTGTACCATATTAGCCAAGGGGTTGAATCTACAACAAGACCGCACAAGTAAAGAAGCGACATGCCAAGGACATTACACACTTGAAAGAGGAGATTCAAGCCTTAAAGGAAGAGTTGTAGAGGTTGAAAAGAAGAGGAAAATGCAAGATAGTGATATCATCTCCATCCTCACTTTGATGATGGTGATTCGGTGATTTACTAAATATTTGGGAAATTCTCCCAAACAGGGAGGAAAGCAGATCTTTGAAACTCGTGGGAGGAGAATTGATTTTGAAGATGAAGGTGTTTCTAGTAAAGGTGCAGAGGAAGGCGATACTCAAGAAGAGCAACTAGAGCAAGATATTTTTAGTCGCAATCTAGCGATTTTACCATCGATCCAATTTCCACTGCGAGACAAATGTTCCCACTTCTGGACATGATGTTGCTAACGCAGTGAAGAAATTGATAAAGAAGAAAGACAAAGGTAAAGCTATTATGCAAAGAAAGGAGCAAACAAGAAGAAAGATTTCAAAGAAAGAACAAGTTCGATTGCTCATGATCTGAAGTTGCAAAAAGATTTATGAAGTTGAAGTTCTTTGAAAAGAAAAAGCTTGAAGAATTGGAGATTGCAAGCTTTATGGAGGCTAAAAGGCTGAATAGAATAGAAGATCCACTTTCCTTTGTTCCACCTACAAGATTCGAGAAAAGACTCCGAGTTCACTATGTACTGCTTGAAGAAGAAATTGATTTCTTGATTGCAAATGATCCGTTGATCAAGAAGAAAGCAATTGACCTAGTGGCTGATAAGTCTTTAACTGATGATCAAAGAACAACACAATTAAAGGACTTTATTCAGATGAAGAATAATCAAGCACTTCAAGATGTAATTGGTTCAGTCAAGAAGGATCAAAAGAAACCAAGGCAACCAACTAAGGCACAAGTTATTGCATACATGAAGACTTATTGTTGCAATGTTGGTGGTTGGAAAAGACATTAATTCAAAGGAATGCCTGATGAACAAGTTGGAGGTATCTACTATAGAGTTCAAAGACAAGATAAAGATTTCATTCCAATGAACTCTGAAGAAGAAGAAAGAATGTATCCTAATCTGAAGAGAAAGGCCAAAGAAAGTGATTCTCAGAAATTTAAGAAGACAAAGTTTGTTGAAAAACAAGAAGTTCTAACTGAGAAATTCACTAAAGAACAGCTGACTGAAATGATATTGATTGAAGAAGAAGATTTTTATCCAGAACCACTGCAAGTCAGACATCCTATTGTTGACTGGGAAGTTTACACTAATAGCAATTTTGCTCCAACATGGAAGATTACAAGGCTAGGTGGTGAAACTTCATCTTTCATACATTTTGAAGATCTTATCAAAGCACGTGACAGAGATGATCTTGATACATTGTGGAGATTAGTTCAAGAAAGGTTTGATGCTGAAAATCTTAAAGATAGGAAGGAAATGCAGTTATGGATAAATCTTAGAAGGCTCTATGAACCAGATGCAAATGATGATTTCTGGAAATTTGCATGTTCATGTCCTGGTACTACATGGACTTACTATGATTCATGTGAAGTTCATCATGTTTCTACATCAGATGGAGTGGATGCATTTATGTTTGCTGAGAAAGAATATCCACTCGAGTGGAACTCTCACCGTGATGTTGTGTACAACTATAAGAGTCCATGAAGATCCGAGAAAGTCGAGCTTTGCTACATAGGCTTCAAGATCAATGTTCAAGAGTTATTCGATTAAGAAGAAAGTAAAGTGTTTGGAAGAATTCTCAAATCCTTGCAGATAATGAAGATTGAAGAAACTTATTGATTTGCGAGAAATCATAAGTTTAGGGGAGGATTGTTGGGAATAATACTAACAGTTAGCGATAGTCTTGTTGAAGACATTCTTGAAGATTACACTAGCAAAGTGGAAACTCATAACCACCGCCAAGACAAATATTACCACTGCTGTTAGGATAATTGTTAAGTATCCGTGTATTGATTAGTATAGAAAAGATCTTGTGTATATTCTACATTGTTAGCATTATACTTATCTTGTAAAAGACTCCTTGTGCTATAAAAGGAGATCCTAGGTCATTGCTTAGTATGCGTATTATTCATATTAGCTTCAAGGTGTAACCCTAGTGATAAGCAAGATCACTCGTATTATTTCTTAATAATATTGAAGCTTAGTGTTAAACTGTTCTTACTTACATTACATCATATAATCTGTCTTCTAAGTATTACTAAGTATATTCCACGTGCTTGTTAATATAACTCAAAATATCACTAACACAAGGTGTGTGTTTAGATCTAACATGTGGTATCAGAGCCGGTTGCTCTTGATATCTAGGATTTCGCAAGGTTTCTGGAAAAGAAGAAAAATTTGAATCTGGAAAAAAATTCGTAATGCTTCTGCAGGTCAGTTTTCAAGAGGGCATAACTTTTTATTAAACCGTTGGATCGAGCTACAATATTTTCGGTGCATCTCAAGACATCATCTAAGGTTTCTTTGGAGGATTGTCAATTAGAGCTCTCAATCAAAAGTTATAAGTCGTCAAGTCTCTCGCAGTAAACCGAAAAAGTTTCGTATGGTTACTACTGACCTTGTTTGAAATGATCATAACTTTTTCGTTAACTGTTGGATCGTGACGAAATTTTGGGTGGACGTTCTCTATATAGCCATCTAACTTTCCACTAGAAGGATCGTCGATCTGAGCTTTTATGCAAAAGTTACAGGCTGTTGAATATGGCTGCTGACAAAGGTTTTCAAAAACGATTTTTAGGGTTTTCAAGGTTTGATTTTTGTGATTTTCTTATTCTTATGGTTTATTCAAACATGGAAATCGCTTTTAATTACATGTCCTAACCACATGAATCAAGAAAGCGACTTTGGAGAAGGTATTGTCACTTTATTTTAGGGTTTTGGTTATTGAGAGATTGAGAAAGTGATGATCGAGCTAAGGAATGATGCGAGTTAATTGTGTTCATGGGTTAGTTAGGATACAAGCTCATCTTTATTCACGAGGTCTTTGGAACTTATTGGATACCACTGCTATATGTTTGAAGCGTGGTAGATTCTTGTAACCACTTCTAGTCATGCTCGTTTCCACTAACCATCGCTAGGCTTTTCTTGAAACCATCGCTAGCTTTGAGAGTTACCCCGCTCATGTATCGATTACCACCGCTAGATTATCTCGTTACCATCGCTACTTTTGTTAAGTTACCACCGCTACTTTTGTTAAGTTACCACCGCTAGTTACGAGATACTCGCTAGTTTATCTTCTCTTGGAACAATGGTATGTGCTCTATTGCTCGCAACGTTTGATATTAAATGAAGTGAAACTGCTTGCATGGAATTTGTATATCAGTATTGGATTTCATGTTAGAGTATGACATATTTGACCATAGTAAGTGTTCTTAATGATTTGATATTTAATATTGTTCATATCTTGGATGGATATACATGCATGATCATACGCATGGGATGATATGTTTATGTATATGATTATTTTGAAGTTGGTCATGCTCACATGGGTCGTGATAGCTATTTCACTTTGGGCTTTTATTAATGAATCTACATGGGACTCATAATTAGTGCATCATATTGATCACTATTCTTTTATATGATTCCATTATATTCAATATTTTGATGATATGTTTGGTGTTAAGGGTAAGTCGAGTATGTATTGTTATGGATTTTTGACGACACACACAGAAGTTTGGTCACACACACAAGAAGTTTGGAGTTTGGTTTTCGGATATGTTCTTAACAGGTTCATGGCTCATTCTTATTGTCATAATTGATTACGAAGAAAGGCGTTTATCACCTATTTGAAGATGAAGTGGAATTATTTGGGTTTGTGTTTTATCATATCTTAAAGTGGGTGATTACACTTTTAAGATAACTTATTCGTGCATTCATGTGACAACAAATTGACAAATACTAGATGAAGTTTTTCGTCAAGGGATTGCGGTCTCCCTATACACCATGATTGGGTATACGTTTGATGTCATCTTTAGTGCAAGATATAAGACATAGGTTTGGGTTGTTCTACTTCAGCATCAAGTTGGTTATACTTGGTTTTCTTCATCAGTAATTATTACATAAAGCCTACATTCTTCAAATGGTTAACATATGGGTTTCAGGGGAAGCTTAATGTTAAAATGTTTAACCATTTGCATGCATCATTCGAGGTGAAGGTTTTACAACGCTAGTTGTTATTCCTCTCACCGATTTTGATTTCTCTTGTTTCAAGTTCATTTTAGATCACGGAAAACTTAATGGTGGGTAATTTGAAACATTGGAAGGATGGATTGGACGATGATATTGATTCGTAGTTGTGAAGATCAAGGTTGCTCACTTATGACCCTAATTGAAGATGACAAAAGGGAAGAATATTTACATAGAAGATTGCAACTTGAAGATCCTTGGTAATATTGCATGTTTAAGGGGAAGTTCGTTTATCTTTCATTCATATTAGCTTCAGGGGAAGTTCATGCTTATGTGGTTTTGTCATTATCAACTAGGGGAAGATTGTTGGGAATTCTATTTGAGTTGATATGACAAAATACATGAAAGATGAAGGACTTATGAAGACAAAGAAAGACAAGCGATCTACTTGCTAAAGAAGTATTTATTATTTAGTCCCTTGTAGTCATTTGTACCCGTATCTCTATTATATAAAAAGATATAGGGAATTAGGTTTTCAGTGTGTCAAGATGTAAAACACCAAAGGGGTGTGTGTGTGGGAAAACCAGTGGGGTGCCTAGGGTTTTGATAAAGTCGACTTGTAGTTTTCTGACCTCAGGATCATTGATCCTGTTGTATAACCGTCTTAGAGTTGATCGTCTAGGATTGAAATGGATGTGTTTTGTAGAACACATGATGATGGCGAAACCTTGATATAATAACAATGAAAGTTCTTTATTCCGCTATGCATACATATTATTGTTCATTGTTATTTGTACTTATTGATAATCCTAGATAAGGTCTAACCAACCTCGAGCATCGATTCTAACAAATAATAATACAACATTTCCTAATATATATCAAATCTTCATATAGATCACATTTGTACAAAGTCATAATGCCAATCTCCCAACCCTCTCTTTCATCAAAAAATGTTGCTAAGCCTCCAGTTGCCTTATTTGATTTCAAGCCAGTTATGCATGCCATTACCTTTCGTGATTGTCACTTGCCTTACTAGGTTTTTGTCCATACTTGCTAATCTCATTTGTATACATTTATTTACCTTTATTACAGGTGAGTACTACACGCTATGTATCCGAGAATCTTGTAGTTGAGATTCACTACGATGGTGAGTTCATTCGGTTGCCCAAATTAACATACGCGTAGGCGGGCGCACTTGTGCATACGTTCGAAAGTCCACAAGGATAAACTTTAATCAAATGCTTGACTTTTTGGCCAACAAGTTAGAGTGTGAGATACGGGCTTTGTATTTATGTAGGACACTATTTGCTCTTTCAACTGGTTTGACAATTGTTGAATGCCATAATGACATTAAACGGATGTATGAACTTGCCGAGGAATGTGGGTTGATTGGCTTGTACATTGCAGATGCACCTGATAACTTAGCATGTTTATATTATGATAACCTAATTTTGGATCTTCTTGATGAGCCAACGCGTGCAGGATAGCAATACATGATAAACTT
>CM040238.1:49561687-49737130 GCA_022545495.1 Chrysanthemum lavandulifolium | reverse complement strand
TAAAACCTTCAAAATCAAATAGAAAAATATAAAACTTTCAAAATCCATAAAATTTGAAAAATTCGAAATATCTTCAAAAAAATTGTCTTTTTGTCATGTTTTCTCGATTCGATAATATCTACGGTCTTTGTGTTGTCATTCAAAGAATGACACGGGACTTTAGATGTTGTTCGAATTTTCATATAAAAATCAAAAATCAAAAATATTTTTGGGAGAAAGAGAAACAATGGTTTATTTTCATTTCAAGCAAGAACAGCTTTTCAAAGATAGAACAGAGCCATAGTTTATCTTGGTTTTCAAATTTCTTGCTCGATTCTTTAAACTAATCCTTACTATCTAATGAAAACTAGTTGTTTTGAAAATAACTCGGACTCTATTTTGATAATCATCTCGGACTTAAAAGTTTGTCAAAATATCTATCTCTTAATCAACAACTTATGTCATTGATTGAGGTGAGAATGATTTCAATTAAATCAAAAGTTATTTGTCATACAATTATTTTCAAAAGATATTCATGCATGTTTATTCAATGGAGTTTAAAGTCGAAAATTCGATCCTTATCAATAAAAACGCTTTCATAATCAAGTCACAATTCTCCTTAAAAGTTTTCAAAATCAATTTAAATATCGAGAGATCACAACTCTCAAATGAGTTGCTAATTGTGATCGGGGATAATTTGTGATTTAAATTGGATTTAAACCGATAATTCGGTAAATGGTTTTATAAGGATGTACAAGCTCTCCTTCCACATGTGCCAAACGATTTCAAATTTTCCATGCACATGTGGCGGGGGAGCATCTATCTTAAACCACAAAGATTTCAAACGTGATCAATGTGCAACTTCCCTCTTGTATGTGCAAAAACTCTTTTAAACCTCAAGGCACATATTGAGGGGGAGCAAGCTTATGAAAACCTCATCCTTCCCTAATATGCTTTATCTACTTGTTTTGATCAGGGAAGTGATGGTGATATCTTTTAGAAAATGGTAATCAAAGAAGTAAATTCTTTCTCTTGCCTCCGTGTGCAAAACGATCTCAAATACTTGATGCACATGTTGAGGGGGAGCTCTTGTTCTAAAAATATCAAAAACAATTCAGGTACAAAATGCTTTGATAATATATCATAAGTATCTGGATTGATTTTCAAATGGTTTTCAATTGGTTCCAATGGCAGATGAACAATACCAAATAGACCGACCAACTTTACTTTATGTATGGTGATATAAGGATGATAAGGTTAGGTATTTGTTCCCATGATCCGCAGAACCGGAGGGATCTACCGAGGGGACAATCCACTAGATAGTGTAGAAGTCCTTAGGTATATTGAAAAAGGAGAAAATGAGAAATGGGAAGAGTCGGATCGAGACCGAGCTAGCATCGAATAAACCCAACAAGGTTCGGCTATGAAGTCTCGTAAGCATCAAGGGGTTGAAGAATGAAAAGAATTGAATGAGAAAAGGGTGAAAACAAATAGCCTCCAATTATTCAACCTTAGGGTAGAAACGGGTTCAATTCATTTGCTAATGGTGGTTACCAAGGTAACATCGGTATTGAAGACAAGACGTCATGGACCCGGACGCGCTGCACTGAACTTCCCAAACCACTCAAATTCCTCTTAAAAGGACTTGTTTCATTCTCACGGGAACCGACATTATCTATCGACTTTATCTTAGAGATTGTTGATATTGAAGAAGGAGACCTCTCCCTAGTCTCGATATAGGATCCAAATATGCACAATTGAGTCTAGAGCCACGAGATCATCAATAAATCTCATTAGTAAACTTTCAATGAAGACTCTGCTTCACACAATATGGAAGAGAGATTATATCTTGAGTCCCACGCATTATCCTTGCGGTATTTCCGTAACATCCGAGTGATATGTAAACATATTCACAATGAATATGGAAAGCCTCGGAGCCAACATCAAACAAGCTCCGGTAGGTGGCATGTGAGATCTATTCATTAGATCAACCATGTGACAACCGAGCAGAAACAATGGGCGATTCAATCTTTTGAATCAATCCGGTTCGATTATGGATTGACGGATACCTTTGAAAATAGGTCATTTTGCTTAAAAACTCTTTTCTTTAGCACATCGACCGGTATGAATATTTCAAATCAAAAGGTGTGTTATGATTGATAAATGATTTTCATTAAAACCTTCGTTGTATTACAAAAACAATTTCTATTGAGCAATACACGATTGTTTTTCAAATCTCTTTTCATCAATCGGTGAATCTCTATTCATTGGTTCACTCACTGTGTTGTCTTCTTTGAGACGTTCGGTTTGAGAACAACTAGAGCAGATGAAAACCTCGTCAAGGAAATTCTTGAGTTATACCGATCACAGCAAGACATGTATCGATCAACGGGAACCGTGGGCGTGTACCTCAATTCAATAAAGTGATCAAAGACACTTTCGTGCCCTTTATTGCTAAATGTTTTATGCATGTACGCCCTACGTTTGCGGTGATCGAATGAAGCGGTCAATCCATAGCCGCATGCTCACTCCCACATTCATCTCAAAAGAAATCATGATTAGTGCATCAATGACTCGATATTTTCTCTCCATGCTTACGCTCACACGCCGCCAATATCATGAATCAACGAAAGCTCGCTACTCATGAGAATATATCATGATCCGAATGTGAGCATGTCGGTCCATATGTCACAACACCACAATGGAAGAGTTAGAGATGTATTATTGCTAATGATCTCAAAGCTAGCTCAAAACTCATCATCACGTGGATCGATTAAGACCTCCACTTGGATTAACCAAACATGCAATGTGAAGAATCAATGACTACGAGCTTGAACAAAGTACAACATCAAGAATGCAAGAACAATTTTTATGTAATATCATTTTGTATTCAATATATGTTTAATGTGTGTTTGAGGTGACCTCCTTAGGGGAGATTGTTAGGATTTAGTAAATCCATGTAATAAAGAGTCGGTCACCTCAAGTATATGTAATCGTTAGAAAGCTCGTAGTCGAGATTATTATTAGTTAAGTAGTATTTAGTTTAAGTAACACCGTGGAGGACGGACGGTCTTTACTCTTGTATGCACGATCCATGCCCGATAGGTGGCGATTTATGTAATGACTATAAATACTCTCTACCTCCCAAGGTAGAGAGTTAGAGCTCATAATAAGATTTTTCTTTCTCACTAAAGTTCCCAAACCTCTAACTTTCTCTCTAAAACTCATTATACGCCTATTTGATCTTATGGTTTAGTGTGTTTGTAAAATCCAATATGTTACATGCTAACCGGTATTCGGTCCTCACAAAATAAAGTTCCACCACACCGCTTTCAACTTGCTTCGATGAAATGATGTCAAATGTCGATGTGCTTTGCTCTTGATTGTTGCACGTTGTTGCATGAGAGAGCAATAGCACTTTATTATCATAATCTGAGAGATTTTGTTGAATTCAAAGCCATAGTCGATAATTGGGATCTCATCCATAGGATTTAAGCACAACAAGATGACATGGCTATGTATTCACCTCCGTAGAGAAATAAAAGTACTCATTTGCTTCTTTGAAGACCAACTCACAAGCTTATCACCCAAAATCGAGCACCTCCGCACGTACTTGACGTGTATCTTGACATCCTGCATGATCGGCATCCGCATAGGTCGTTAGTGACATACCGGTGTCCTTGGTACCGCGAGTCCCATATTGATGGTTCCTTGGAGATACCGAAGACCGCTTAACCGCTTCAAGGTGCTTTTGGTAGGCTTAGCACGATATCTAGCACACATGCAAACAACGAGCAGAATGTATGGTCTCTGGTGTGAGGTACATCGAGGATCCAATCATACTTGATATTTTGTTTGGTCTACCATGATCCCCGAGTGGTCCTCATCCGATTTAGTATGCTCTATCATGGGAGTGTCAACAGGGTCACTAGAATCAAATCCAAATTTCTTTAAAATCTCATTTGCATACTTAGATTGATTAATAAAAATGCCTCCGGGACTTTGTAAAATTTGTAATCCTAAGAAAAATGACATTTGTCCCATCATTGACATTTCAAATTTAGAACCCATTTCACTTGAAAAACGATCACATTCATTGGGGTCAGTCGAGGCAAAAATGATATCGAACATATATTTGAACGTGAATTAAATGTTTCGACTTTACGGTGAACAATGTTGGATCAATCGCTTCCTTTGTCAATCCAAGAGATAGAAGAAACTTTGATAGCATATTATACCATGCCATTGGAGCTTGCTTCAAACCGTAAAGAGCCTTCTTCAAGCGATAGAGCGTGATACCCTCCTCTTGACGGTATCCTTTACAACTAATCGAGCCTTGTTCTTCAAAACATCACCATGCTCATCAAGTTTTACTTTGAAGATCCACTTTAGAGCAATGATCATTGCACAATCTGGAGCGGTACTAATTCCCATACATCTAGTCGATCAAACTCATGAATTTCTTCTTGCATGACATTGAACCATTGCCTTCATTCATGGCGCCACGTCTTTTGGTTTGATCTTAGAGAGCACGGAGTTGAAGAAGCACCATAAGGCATCGGTTGCAATTTGTTTTCGTGTGGATACCGGACGGGAAAGGTTTCAATGATGTTGTCTAGTGGATGATCATGTGTCCATTTTCTAAAGTGTTCATGTGGTTGTTGTTGAGGAACTGAAGTAGCAGAGTTGATATCTCCAAGAAGATGGTTCGATGATGACTTAAGAGCAAATATGTTTTCAAAGGGTTCATCTTACGGAGGAGCAAAGGGTTTTCATCATCTGTAACAACAACAACATTTCCATTGTGTACACTCGGTGATTGATGATTTGTTGATGAGACAGTGATCGCCAGCAGCGCTTCTTGACTTAATGACATTAAAACTAAAGGGTTAACCTCATTGGCGTGGATGGGAGGCCTCTGTTGATGTAATCGACATATCATTAGCACTTGGCTCATAGTGTTCATCAAACATTGGATCAAATAATTTCTTCAAATCATCTTCGAAGGAGGTACATAAGGAGTTCTTGGTGAGGATTAGAAACAAGAGTAGAACCGATAGGACTACTTAATAAAGGTTGAAATGCGGGTCCAGGCTGGATTGTCTCGAGCCATTTGACCGATCGACTCATCGAACGTAACATGAATTGTTTCCATGATATTTCGGGTTCTCTTGTTGTAGATTCGGTATCCTTTTCTATTTGGTGCATAACCTACAAATACTCCAATGTCCGCTTTAGCTTTTAGTTTACCTAGATCTTGACCATCATTAGTGGGTAACATAAAGCACCAAACACACGAAGGTAGGATAGATCGGGTTTTCATTTATGGACAAGTTCATATGGAGTTTTCCATGAGAGGTGTGAATAAGGAACGATTTTGGGTGTATGGCGGTGGCAATGGCTTCAAACCCATAGAAACATTAGAACCTTTGAATAAATTAGCATTGTCCGTGCGACTTCCACAAGAGTTCGATTTAGTCTTTCAACTACACCGTTCTATTGAGGAGTTCGTGGAACACTTCTTTGATGGTGATTCCAACACTTTCATAAAACCGAATTAAGTCTTTGTTGTCACACCCCAAATTACTCGTTTCTGCAATGAATGGAATACCTTGGGAGGGCTCATAGCATCAAAGTTACTGATTATGTTGAACGACCTAAAGTGTCGTTTGGAAAACACATCGCTTGATTTATTAAAACAATTAGAGTTTACAAAGTATAGGTCCCAAATGAAATCAACTTGCGGAAATAAATTTGATACAATTCAAACGATGTTTTAAAGCTCATAAAACCCAAGTGAGACGCGTTGTCACCACGACTTTATGATATGTCCATATGCATGCCATGAAGTGAATGCCTTAGATACCGAGATAAAACATGCTAAAAGTGTCAACACAAAGGTTGAGTGAGTTCATAGAGTTTGGTTAACAAGTAAAGCTTTTAAAGAATGTTCATGCAACAAAGGCAAAGTTTTTGGTCATATAGAATAGTTCACAAAGCAAAGGCATCAGAATCCACTCGGCCCAAGTTCCGCCCATACAAAACTTGCATCTGTGTGTTTACAACCCTTCGCTAAAAATAATCGACAATCATGAATATGCGCATTAAGGTAGTTAAAAGTATAAATATCACCACAAGGGTCTTCCAACAACTCGTGTTGGGATGTATCCATATAAATGGCCTTCCAACATATAAATATTGGGATGTTCCTCCAACGACTCACGTTATCGTATCCAAATAAATGGCCTTCCAACATATAAATATTGGGATGTTCCTCCAACGACTCACGTTATCGTATCCAAATAAATGGCCTTCAACATATAAATATTGGGATGTTTGTTTAAGTCTAGTCACTACACGCACCGAGTCTAAAGTATAAGTAATGTTGTTTGGCAAAAGAGTTTAAATGTTTTGATAAATAAGCATGTATCTCGCCCCAAATAATTTATAAGAATTTAAACGAGTAAGAGCGGGGTATGAACTCACAAGGAAAGTAATAGCATTGGTTCTACTTCATCTCTGAAACCCAATGCGTGTGTTATCCAAGGAGACTTTCAAGTTTAGTATAACACAATCAAGTATACCGCAATCAAGTATAAATGCTATCAAGTATTATGCAATCAAGTACAAAAAGTATAGCGTAGCATAAAAGTGTAAATGTTTTGAGTATTGTATTTGTAAAAGCAAGTAGTTGAGCATGTATCTCCCCCAAAAGTAATTCAAAAAGATATAAGAGTAGGGGTTATGAAACTCACCTGATATGATTGATATGCTAACAAAATGAAGTGCACGAAAATGAGGCTCAGAAACTATCCGCGACCTAAGACAAATGATATGCTCTAATATAAATCATGAAACAATGTCGTGCATGGAAACTCATATGATATTCATACCACTTGTACGTTTGGAAATAATGTTTATCGTCAAAATATATGTTTATGACATCCCGTCAGATTAAAAATTACGTTGAAACAACCTCCTACGATAGTCGCAAAATGGTGCACATCGAGTGTTGGAAACGAACCCAACAGTTTTGGAAAGCTTGTATCATTATCTCAAAGTTTTAGTATTTAAGTTTCCATCCTAGAGGTCTCGATCATAAAGAAAATATAGGTTAAGTATGGTTTTCGCCAAGTGTAAGTGACCAGATATTATTCGTTATAACTCCGCTAGACAAACGATCCGGACATTTTGGAAAATATGCTTGGCGAACTTACTTTTACTAGAAGACATCACTTTATAAAGAGTTCTACATTAATGTTAAAACGTCCTCCAACATGGTGACTAGTTTGACGTAATACTTGCCTATTAGAATTAATATAGTTTTTCTTATATAATAAAGTTACGGCAACTTTGTGAAAACGTGTATAATTTAATCGTTACAAACCGCTTTCACGCTTTATATGTCCTTAGATTCGTATCAAAGCATACTAATATATTTTTGATAAGTCGACACATTTAATAACGCTTAAGCCTCATTTTTGACTCAGAAGGGTGACATTTTCATGTCAAATTTACGGAATTATTAGTTTCGTCGTCAAACTTCAAAAATTCATAACTTCTTCGTTATAACTCCGCTTTAATCCGTTCAATGCCGCCACGTTTCGTTTTAAAGTATATTTTCCAAATATCTAGCCCAAAATATTTTACCAACTGTTGAATTTTCCCAGATTTAAAAATATGGACAGACCCTAAATAAAACTTGTCGAAATGAGTTTTCACCGCCAAACCTATTCTAACCCATTCAAAACAACTCGAGCTATTCTAATCCTACCATACACCTTCTTAGGGTGTCATGGGTTCCTAGACATCACCAAAATAATATATAACAAGGAGTAATTATAGGATGACTTATATATACATAACTCTTAAAATCAATGAAAAGTGGTACAACATCATATGACTTGCATGTTTTTGCTCAAATATGATGAAATGAATATAACAATGAATATGAAATATGATCATGAATATGGATGCTTACTAGTAAACTTGATGAGGTTTTAGAACAAAGGATTAATCCTAATCACCCAAGGTTTTTATTTCAAAACCTATACAAAGAGTGTGTCTAGATTGTGATGAGCTTGACAAGAAAAATTTTGTGATCCTCCTTCTTGAATCTCTATGGTGGCCGGCTATGGTGTTGAGAGAGAAGAGATATTTGTTTTTCACCTTCAATTGTGTGTTGTCTATGTGTTTCCAAAATAATATCTCAAGAATATATGTGTAGGTGTACATTAAGATGAGAAACTCAATTTGGTGACTTGTTAATAAAAAGGGGAACCGCCTTGGTACTAGGGGGTTGAGGTGTATTTTGATGTAATAATGTATTATTTGATAAGTAATATGTAATAAGTAATTATAGTTAAGTATTAATTGTAGCGTTAACTAAAAATAGATTTTAACGGAACAAAATAGATTGTATCAAAGTCATAAAATTATAAAAATGCATTTCTTACATGAGTTGAGTGAAATAAATATTTATCGAGTTGAATTTACAAAAACCGTCAGAATATTTATACATAACAATTTATATACAAAATAAATTGAAAACATCGGGTAAAATAATAATATAATTTTATAGTCTTAAAATGAGTATAAAAATATATTAGGAATATTTTTGGAAGTGTTGGATCAAATATTCAAAATAAATTTTTACGCGATAGCGTTTATTTAATAGGAAAATAAACGTTTAATGAAAAAAAAAATGCAAAGCCATGCACGAACCGATATGAAACGATGAATATTGAGTTTGAGAAATGACCGAAAATTGAGAGTTGTGACATTTTTTAACAAACTCTGTGCCATTGTCTGTTCGAACAGTTCTAACAACATTGTTGAGTCGAACCTGAAGCTGTTTGATAAGTTTGATGATGACATATGGATTTTCATCCTTTGTCCTCAAAAACTTTACCCAAGTAAATCGAGAGTAATCATCAACAACTACTAGAATGTATTTCTTCCCATTTATCGCTTGCACTCTCAATGGTCCGCATGCATCCATATGAAGGGTATGAAGAACTTCCATTCTTGAGTTTGTGGGTTTTGGTTTGTGGGCATATTTTGTGCTTTTTCCCAATTGGCAAGTCGAACAAAGATGATCTTTTCATACTTTAACTGGGTAATCCTCTTACTAAGTCCTTTCGAAAGATTATTTATGGTACCAAAGTTCAAGTGATTGAGACGACGGTGCCATAGCCATGACTTAGTTTGGAAGCCTTTGACGGCAAGCATATGGGTGAAGATTTCATCATATCTTCGATAGAGATGGTGTATAAGTTTGAACCACGAGTTCCTCCGAGAATTTCCACACCATCAAGTTCTCTAACAAAGTAAGTATGTTTTTCAAGGCCACTTAAATCGAGTCACGGAATTATCCGGCGAGAAAATAGATTATGTCCAAGACCTTTAACATAATATACCGAAATCACACTATTTCCAACCACGTAATCTCCATAACCCATAATAGCACCAAAATGATCGTTTTCGAATCTCACATTCCGATGAATTTACTCACGAAGTTCATGAGCCGTGATCGGTCTCCATCATATGCTTGGAACAACACGAGTCTAGGTACCACGTGAGCGATTTGAATGATCCGCAGTTGAACACGGACAAGAATGGATAATCGGATAATTGGGATCCCCATGCAAGAATGGGTTCCATTTGGTTTAAAAGAATGGTGGGACACGCACATCGTAAGTAGAAACAATGGACTCATTAGAAATAGATCGAAAGCTAGTGTCCATATTTGACCTATTCAAAGTATGTTCACTTAAGGAATAGTTCTACCAGTAGGCATCCATTTTTTAGTGGGCATTGACTTAGCAAATTTAGGGCAAAACTCATTAACCTTACGCCTAGTAGGTATCCATTGATAACCTATATTACTAAATTTCCTTCCTGTGGGTTTCCACTGTTTTCTAACTTTCTTTCGCCTTTGCCTTTTAGCCTTCTTAGATTGATTTTTAGCATTAACAGTTTTATCTGGGCATTTAACAATATTAGACAAATCATTCACACCACATTCAAGATTAGTAACAGAAACCACGCAATTATCATTACATGTTTTGCCAACAGTAGCATAATTCACATTAATTATAGTACGCTTAGAGCTAACACTAGAATCAACACGATTCGTCTTATTCAAATTCTCCCTAAGGTGATCTTCTACTTTCTTCCACTAAACATTCCTAGCATGCAAGGTCCTATCATTCTTTGTGTTGCCTTGAGGCTTTGACCTGCTTGCTTTGGTGTCACTTACCCTATAGAGGAATTGGAACATTAGTTGGTTTTGCTACTTTTGCATTCCCGAACTAGAAGTGCAGGATCTGAACTACTTGAAGGCACATTAGTCTTCACTTTCTTAAAATTGGGCATAGAATGGTTTGTATGCTTGGCACTAGGCATAGAACAAGGCATCACAACTTTTCCTTTTGCACCTAAGGATTTAGGACATGTTGCTATTAAACATTCTAGCAGCTCTTGAGATCGTTTGGCTTGAATGCACGCAAACCTAATTTCACTGTCAAGAGGCTTATTTATAAAATCCTCTTCCACAATCTCACGAAGACATTCTAGACTATCCTTAAGGTGAGCACAATAGTTGTGAAACAGGGTTCATTATTCCTAAGATAAGGAGGAATGTATTTAACAATACAAGATATATTTGCGATCGAGGATGCATCATTCTCATTAAAGACAAGTGGCGGTTCCTTTTCCGACTCCTTAGATTCTCAATTTCTTTTGTAAAGACGTTATTTTTCGTTGTTTTGTCACAGTGACTTTCATTGAATCATATAACTCTTTAAAGTGTCGCTTAACTTTTCATTATCTTCTAGAAAACTCTCGCTTTCCTTTTGTAAAGCATTAACTAAGTTTTGAAGATGAAAATTTTGAGAATCTTGAGAATCTAAAGGAGGAGGCATTTGGGAGCACCACATTGTTCTTTTCACCCTTTAATTGAGAGATTTGGGCTTTCAACTTTCGATCGTGTTACAATGAGCTTGAATCTGCTCGTCACGCTTGTTTATCGAAAAGCGCATCAAACTCGAACATCCGAGGAGTTCTTGATATTTGAGGTTTTGACATTTTCTTTAAGATGTTGATATTTTAGTCAGTAAATCAAAATGTTCAACTTCTAGTTTAGAAAAATGTTTTACCAAATTATCGTGATCATCCCGATCAATTTTCTCATTTCGCTCGAAGTTTTTGTTTTCAAGCTCAATGACACGATCATGGGAAACTTTCAATGCAATAGATAATTCATGAAATCGAGAAGCGATAATAGAGTGCTTAGTATGTGAGATAAAACACATCTTGAGCAACACAACTCGAAATCAAATTCTCATTTAAGATGTGTAAGTTCTTCCTTTCAACTTCATTATATTTGAGTTCTGTTCATAATCATTGACTTCAACTATCATTGCATCAAATTCCTTTTCCATTTCTTTAATATCCGAATTTATCCCTTTTGAAGACTCTCAAATTGACCTTTTAATAGTTTGAAGAAGGCATGACATCGGTTAAATAACATTCTTTAGTTTGCTCAAAACCCTTTCCCCCGAGTTATCCACAGAGGTGTGATTCTCTTCTTACAAGTTTTCTCAAAATCAACAAACGGTGATAAACAACATACATGCTTGATTAAGGTCTTGCTATTAGTGGCAATAGATCTAGGGACTAGATGCATTGGTGTATTGGAGGATACCAGATGGTCGCAGCATTTTCCTAAGGGAATGTTTGTTTCAACAAGTACATTAACTTTTAGCTTATCCATATCTTTCTTCCAAAAGATGCATTCGGGGTTAATTGAGTTTGAGGCTTAAACATGTTCAAGGATATCCAATTTTCCTTAGTGTAATCATGAGGTTTGATCTTTATGTTATTCTCTTTACACGCAGGATCGTTAAGCTTCTTATTCATTTTCTCCTAGATGCATCATCTAGTTTTCTATCTTCCTCGATTGCACTAAATGCAACTAGGTTTCATCTAGGTTTAAGAATCTTATTGCCATCATAGATTACATTTTGAGTGACTTTTGCTATCTTACCATACTCGTGATTAGATTCCTTTATAATGGGGACACTATGCTTATCGCCGAGAACTCTATGCTTAGTGATCATGTGAGCAAATCAGAATGGTATTCCTTGTACGCATAACTTATTTTCAAGCTTGTTTTTCAAGTTTTTAGATTAGAGAAATCATTCAAAAGTTTTGATTCCTTAGCTTTGAATTCTTGCTTAAGCATTTTAACATTTTCTTGAAGTTTTTGTTTTGCTTAAAGATTAGAAAGCTTTTCTTGTAAGGAGTTTAAATCTTGTTTTAGTACTTCTTCTCTAAAATTACTTTTTCTAATAGTTGTACGCATTTGGTCATCCATTTCGCTTTCACGGGTGGTTAACTCAAACTTAGCACGTTGTTCATAAATAGCAAACGCTCTTTATAGGCATTTAGTTCGAGATGACAGAATCATCGGGGGCACATACATGTATTCATAAAAATATAGTCATCATTGATGCGAAGATGCATCGCTTGGTACGATCTTACTTTCACTTTGTTTCACATATTGATCATATGGGACAACATTGATATTACCCATATTTTCAATATCGACACAAAAGTTTCGAGTTGATTGTACTTTGTCATGTATCTTTTGCTCATCAACATCATCGTATAGTTTTAATACCTCGAGATAATTGATTCTTTGGATGGACCAACATCTTTGTGATGATGAGACCTTGGAGAGACCATTGGAGAAATGCTAGCCATGAAGATTGTCTCATGCGAGAGGTTCATCATCGACGCCGAGTCGTATGCATCACGATCGCAACTTGATGATTATGACCTATCTCCGAATTGGCCGCTCATCCATATCTCGCATCATATGTCTTGGCATTGCCTCAAGAAGAAACAATGCTCCTCTTCATCCAACACAGCTCCATTATCCCGAGCTTGCACAAGTAACATCTTGTCTTTGAAGTACTCAACATTTTAAGGCGTTTTGGAAGTGCGGTTCCTTGCTATGTGTCCATCACCACCACGGTTGTAGCACTTAATTGGCTTAGCTTGACCTCGATTTGGATTCGTTCCACGATTCTCGATTAGCCACATATCCTCTACCAACTCCACCTCTTCCCTGCTCATACGCCTTTCTTGAGCTGGTTGCACCATAACCTTCCCATCTTTGATGTAGCTTGACCGTGTGGATTGGATGCGATTCGAGGTTATTTTTGGTGTGTGGAGAGAGTTCATGTTTTGACTTACCATGAGAGACAGTTGAGTGATGAAGTTTTACATGAATATGTTTGGGTCGGGAGGCTTATATCTTGGATCGAGGATGAGCTTGTAATTACCATTACCCATGGGTATGACTTGAGAAGCTTTGGTGGTAATTCCAACATTGGTGTAAAAATCAGAGTCATTTGTGAACTTGTTTCTCCCTCGGTTGGTTTTGAACTGTTCAAGAATCCTTTTTTCAAACATAGCATGTCTCTCATTCGAAGAAGGAAGGCATACAATTGCTCATAGTTTGTATTCTTCAATCCTTTAGTTAGCTTCACGGAGGTGACAAACTTATGCCATTCGAGATTCATGTTGTTTACAAACTTTGAGTTCAAATTTGAATGTTTGGCATGGTCATTTTGATATTCCTCATATCATTCACAAGCTTATTGAATCTTACGTAGTACTCATAGACACTCTCATACGGTTTCATCTTGAAATGCTCAAACTCATCATATAGTTGTGATTCTCTGCCTTCCTTGGTTAATTCAACACGAGAGAAGCATCTTGACATTATCCCAAACCGCCTTGGCTTTAGTGTTGTGATTGATAAGCTTGTAGATGTCTTTTGGAAGACCACAAGTATAATGTTAGAAGCCACGATGTCGATCGAATATCTTTTCTCCTTATCATTGATGTTAGGAATTGGAAATTCCATAAGTGAAGAGTCGGTCACCCCAAATATTATCTAGCATAAGTTAGCTCGTAGACATATCGTTAGTTACGTTATTTATCGGTTTATTAGTTAGTTATTAGTTTAGTTTAGCGTAGTGTAACACCGTGGAGGAAGGACGGTCTTTACCCATGTATACACGATCCACAGCCGATAGGAGGTCGTTTTATGCAGTAACTATAAATACCCCTTCCATCCATGGAAGGGTGGTGCTTCAATCTAATATTCTATAATTTACAAAGCAACTCTCTAGCAAGAAACTCCTCTCTACTTTCTCTCTAATGGCAAACATGTGTTTTGATCATCCAAGACCACTCGAATCATCAAACACAATAATATATTACGATCCTACAATTGGTACGAGCCAAGGTTGTTGTGTTTGATGATCTTTCTTGTGGTTTTGATACTTATCAAACTGTTTTTGTGTTGTTGTGTGGTCGGATTATTCGTTATGGGTAAACTGTTTTTTAACAACTTTTAGTATCCTATTTAGATCAAAACAAATAAAAAATTGTCATATTGTCGTCTTGGCATTATCTGCTTTGTGCTTTTTTTTAGTCCAAAAATGATTTTGTGTTATCAATATTTGGCATTTTTTTGTTTCCTATTGCTGTGTTATATCAGGTGGTCATTTGGTCAGATTGTTATGGTCCATACACTGGTCAACATGGGTCAAAAGAATCAGTCCTTGTCATTTTTTCTGGGTTAATATGCATATGGTCGGAACTGAGTCGGAAAACTCATCTGAAAAATCATAAATCATACTAGCGACTTGGTTATCAAGTTAGCGACTTGTCTTGGTGTCCGTGTTCATTGTACCTTATAAATAGCGACTTGGTGTAGCGAGTTGAGTCGAATCTGCCTAGCGACTTGTATTAACAAGTCGTAGCAACTTGGTCTAGCAACTTGTGTTATTAGTAGCGACTTGGTGACGGTTTGACTTTTGAGTCAAACTGAAATGTTAGCGACTTGTAATAAGGCTAGCAACTTGTCATAAACATAGCGACTTGTCACTTGGTTTAGCGACTTGACTCAAGACCAGTAACTAGTATTGACTAGTAGCGACTTGGTTAACAGAAGAGATGAAGGAAGATATGACCACGTCCACACATAACTAATACCACAAAAACTGACTCGACCTCAGGTTCAACATAAACCATCCTCGGTCCTTGAAAGCTTAAACGTGATATCTAAAGATAAATCAAATCCAAATCAAACAACAAATCCTTCATCACTCTTTGACTCAAAATAAAGACTTCCAAATGATCTCAAAACTATGATGTGCTTCCTTGTTTCAAGTCTAAACCTTTGAAGGTTTTTACACAACATCTATCATCACCGATCTTTAAAAGTACAAGTTTTTTTAATTTTCGAACTTTGATTAAGAAATTAACAAAACAAATTCGTTTCATTAATCTCTCTTGCTCGGTTTCTAAAAACAAAAGTCAAGTTCTAATCATAACTTACATGTGATTCAGTCGTGGTTACTGTTTGTCATATAATCGTTTGGTGGATTTTTGATGCCGTCCCATATTTGAGACACCAAGCCATCCCTATGGCTGTTACATCAAGCCCATGCCATCCCTGTGGCAAAATCATTAATCGTCATATCAAGAGATATTAGGAGGAGCAGATTGTTTTTGAGTATTTAATGTTTGATATGTCTTGATTAGATGGTACAAGATGGGGGCAGACTGATTATATTGTAAGTATTAGGGTTTGTTAAAATGATATGAGAGTGTTATTAGGAGACTATTTGGTGAATAGCAGATTGTGTTGAGGGAGGCGATGGTTTGAGAAAATTTAGGGGAGAGGCGTTTCTTTGAGAGCACTCCCAATGGTAACGCCATAACGGCGTTAAACCATCAATAACGGCGTTATGGCCGTTATACCCATTGGGAGCTCGGCGTTAACACGGAGAATGGAGCCGGCGTTGCTTTGGCAGCAGTGTTAAGGGAGGAGAAAAAAAAATTTGAAAAACTTACACAATTGGTCCTCAACGTCTAGAAATTCAAAAATTTACAAAAACCCCTTAACGGCTAGTTTTTAAAAAAAAAAAAAAAAAAAACATTTCTTTACCACTATAAATACCCAACCAAAACTCTATTTTTTCACACTTCCATTCAAACTTTATATACTTCCTCTTTACACTTTCATATTTCAAAATCAAATTAGTTCACAATGGATCCAAATCAAGTGGTGATATTCCCTGTCTTGGTGGGACGTTGATGACCAAGAGGACTTCAATTTATGGCGCGGCGTCGAGTATCACCCCGGTTGGAACAACAAGAGGGTATTGAATCTCAACATCCTAGTGGTTCTCGTACCCATGTATATCGTGAGCGTGAGCTTGCGGAAGAACGTCTGCATAGCGATTATTTCGTACAAGGTTGTAAGTATTCAAACCGAATTTTCGTAGAAGATTTCGTATGAGTAGGAAACTATTCACGCAAATAGTTGAAGGTATTGAATCTTATACTTAGATAATATTCGGATCATTTTACCTTTTTAGGCAAACACCGATTATGCGGGTCGAATGAGTATAAGTGCTCTAATGAAGTGTCGTCGCCATACGCTAATTGGCGTCTGGCACCTCACCCGATGCATTTGATGAATACTTGCAAATGGGTGCGAGTACGTCACAATTATGTCTTGATAATTTTAACAAATGCATTATTGATTTGTTTATCCGGAGTATTTAAGAAAACCAACATGGTCCGACATTCAAAAATTTATCAACATCATGAAGAAAAACATGGTTTTAGGGAATGCTTGGTAGCATTATTGTATGCTGGGAATGGAAAAATTGTCCGATGGCTTGGCAAGGCCATTTTGCTAGGGGTGATAAAAATACCCAACAATTATGCTTGAAGTTTGCTTCTCAAGATTTATGGATCGGCATGTATTTTTGGGATGGCGGGGCAAATAACGATATCAATGTTTTAGATAACTCTCCGTTATTCGACGACCTTCTTGCCGACAATGCCCCAAAAGCACCTTATATGGTTAACGGAACTAGGTATGAGCAGGGGTATTACTTGGTGATGGAATTTATCCACGTTGGGCAACTTTCGTCAAATCCTTCACGGCAACAAGCGATGCAAAACATACGTGCTTTAAAAGGAGACAAGAAAGTGCAGAAAGGATATTGAGCGTGCTTTTGGTGTTCTTGAGGCCGTTGGGGTATACTACAACAACCGCGCGTCAATTTGAAATTGCCACGATCGTAGAATCATGTATTGTTGCATTATTATGCATAACATGATTATAAAGATCAAAAATTTGCTTTACGTGACTATAACGAGCGTGGGTGGATCCGTCGGCAAATTTGAGGCAACGAAGATGGGTTGAAAGATGTGATACATACGATCGTAAGGCAAAAGAAATACACGACCGACAACGCATACCCAACTCCAACGGGACCTTATGGAGCATGTTTGGCGAAGAATCTTGAGCGACATGGACAACAACAAGAGAGCGGCGGCACGATGAATAAGTATTTGCTATGTTTATTTTTTAATTGCGGTGTGAGTGTGTGTGTGTGTTTTTTTATCTCGTTGTATTTTTTTTTTTTTTTTGTTTCGTTGTATTTTTTTTAGTCTCGTATTGTAATATGTTTTAAGTTTTAATGAAATGTTTGTTTTAGTTTAAAAATGAAGTGTATGATTTAGTTTAGGGTTGAAATTGAAAATATGAAATATTAGTGGTGTTATGGTGTTATTGGGATGTTATTGTTGTGGGTGTTTTTGGGGATGTTAATGTTAAATGTTAAAGGCGATGTGGCGGCGTGGGCGGTGTTATTGGTGTTATGGTGTTATTGTTGGGAGTGCTCGATGAGAAATTTTGGGTTTGGAGAAGTATTTTGTGTCTGCGCAAGTGAGATTATTTAGGTTAAAGTGTAAAGAACGGTTTTATATACCCCACATGATTAGGGCATCCTTGTTTGGATCCGTGTATGAATGGGTTGTGAGTTGTATTCATGGGCCTCGTGTATTAAATTGATATAGGCCAAGATCTCTTTTAACCGGTTTATGTGTGAATGGGCCTCGAGGGTTATATTGCATCCGGTCGTTAAATATTTTCCCATGTCACAATTCCAATTTTTTTCTGGTTGTCTTCTTATTTGAGATATGAGATTTTATTTGATGGTTTGAGTAGATTTAATGTGCTACTTCAAATATTGATGGGCTTCAAGAAAACTAAATGTGCTTGGTATTGATATGCATTATATTCCGGATTGATTGCTTATAGGCTTGACAATTTTTTTTGGAAATGGATCCGATGATATATGATAACTTGGATTGGATGACGAAAATGGACTTCTCATAATTGGTTCAAGAGACTTGACGATAATATTTCTTTGAATAGTTTAAACGATGAGATGTGGTATGATAATGAGAGATGTTGTGGTATGCGGTTTGATACTTTGGTGTACACATTTTCACAAATTATATTATGTCACGGCTTGAAGTGTTTATTGGAAAATGTTGACTACGGGGTTGTTTGGACGGTATTTCTTATTTGGATTTGAAGTGAGATTTTCCGGGCGCATTTACTTGTTTCGTCTTCCTTCTTTCTACCCTTCCGCGAAGATGACTTGTTTGGGCATTTATAGAGTGTGATAAAGACTTGGCTATTTAGCTACGGTTGTGATTCTTTCTCGCTTAACCCACAACGTAACTATCACTTCGGTTTCTCACTCAGTTGAGAATGTCAAGAGGTTTTGTACATTGGGTACACCGCTTCTTCTTCACAAGGATGAGTACAAGTTTAAGTAACAAATGGGAATTCTACTTCATGATCAAGTTTGGTATATCGGGTTTACTTCCACGTGGTCACTACAATAGCCGACAAAATGCGTGAATGATGTGTTTACCAAAGTGTTGATTAGTTGGTTGATGATGTTGGATAATGAACCGTTAATGAACCGCGCATGTTCCCCTAAAACATATATTCACCGAAGCCAAAGTTGTCTTAACATATTCAAGTCGACATTATTTACGGTTTTGTCTTGATTTTGTAAAATCATGAAGGATCTATTTCTCGGTTTAAATCATAGACTTGTAAAATCCGTGACAATGGAAACATCCGGTAATTGTAAAGTGCATTTCGGATCTATCTTACGGTTTATTCTTGGTTTTGTAAAATCCGCGAAGAAACTATTTCTCGGTTTAAACCATAGAGTTGTAAAATCCGTATTAATGGAACCATCACGGAGAAAGAAAATCGTATTTGAATCTTATCCGATCTTCGGTGCTACGGTTTCTACTTGAAGAATGGATAAAAGGTGTACTTCATGAATTGGATGTGTGTTTGGATATTCGTCATGGCGGTTTGGTTATTACATGGTTTTACGGGTGATGTGCTTTTAACCATGGTCGGGATGAAACCATTGTCAAAGTTCATTTAAATGTCAAAGAAGGCTAGATTTGAGCGATTCGAGAAGATGTGACAACGGCGTTAATTCAAGATTATTTAATTGAGGTTGAAGTGAAATATCACGGCGAGTGTACTTAGTATCCGAAGGTATCGGGATGGGTGGATGAAGATTCTTTATGATCCTTGTTCGAGCTTTTTCCAAAAACAAAGACTTGGAAATCTAGTTATTTTTGAGAGTCTATTTCTTTTCAAATTGAACTGGGCTCTGTTTACCCCAAAAATAACTATCACTTTAAGGAGTTACGTTGTAGTGCTCAGTGTCACATTCAATTGTGGATTTTCAAGAGGTGATATACGTCTTATACTTGATGGTTGGTTGGTTGAAGAGTATAGAGTACTTAGAGATTCAAATGGGCATGAAGTCTCGGCACCGCTCTTTGTTTCATATGTGCAAGTTTAAGTCACGAGTTCGGGTTAGTTTACTTGAGGATCAAATTCATCATATTGGTTTCTCCATCACCGTCACTACAAAGAGCCTCTTGAATGATAATGGGGTGGATTACATGTTTTGCCAAGAGATGATGAAAAGAGAGAGATTATGACATATGAACACAACAGTTCATGCCTCGTACTCTAAAGAAAAGAAAAGTGTACGCTTGAGGCGCTTTATCTTCTCAAGAAGAGAAATCTTCTTATTATGACCATTCTCATCCACATGCTTCATACTTTGTCCATGCGCTTGGTCATCAAGTGAACCGGGCTACCATCGATTGTTTTCTCATTCCACTTGCTCGATTATAATGAAGATGGCGACATCATGTGCTTATTATGCGGGAGAGAAGTGTGAATAGAACATTCGGATGATTTTCACTTATTTAATCAAGAATGGCAACTCCGTATGCAATTCTTGAGGGGGAGAAGAAGTGTGAATTTACTGCATGGTTGATTGATTTATGAGAATAAATGGTCTAATGGCTCCAAACTCATGTAAGAACCGAGCTTCTTCTTATCGAGTCATCTTCACATGGAGTTTTCTTCTATGAGCCGTTGGTTGACATCTTCACACGGTGATATGATTATCGACAAAGTGCTTCGGTTAATGCTTCACGTCGCATCAACATGATGATTCGAACAATCTCTGTTCTTGTTTGATGTGATTGGTAGTTTGGTGTTACCATTTCATGTGTTCGTTGCGGGCTGATTGCTGATTTCCTTGATGAACACCTTTATGTTCTTGTTTGATTGGGAAGGATATTAATTAAGGGGATTTGCAAGATGTAAGTTAATTGGGATGCTTTTTGGTGTGTTGAAGATGTTAACTATCTATTCCTCAACTGGACAATATTGAAGAAGGTCGAGTCTACAGTCGGTTCTACATTTTCTGCTAAATGTTAGAAGACTAAAGACGAGTTGCATTTGATTATCTAAAGACTTCTTCTTATTCAAGCATTCATCATAAAGATTGTCGGTTTAGGGAGAGCACTAATTGGGGAGGTGAAATGTCCGATTTAATCCCCAATTAGACTTGCTCACTTTCTTGACAAGTTGATTCTCACAAGAGTTCAAGTGTTCTTCTCAATGATTTCTAGTATACGTGCTTACAAAGAGTTCTTGATTACAAGTGTCAAAACCAAAGCAAGGGAAGAGACACACATCTAAACACAAAGCGAGTAAACTTGATGAACTTAATTCTTCTAAGTGATTGAAGATATCCCAGGAAGACAAATGTTATTACCGCAGAGAAACTCAAGGTTTGACTCATGGCGAGTAAACTTGATGAACTTAACTCTTCTAAGTGATTGAAGATATCCCGGGAAGACAATTGTCATGACCGCAGAGAATCTCAAGGTTTTACTCATCAAGGCTTTTAGTGTTATTATTCCAACTACGTGGGGGAAGTGATGTAATAGAAAGTTTTGAAGATAAAGAGGTACACAAGTGTGTGATGATTTTGATGTTATCACAATCATCGGGAGAGAGATTGTGTACATTGGGATGCTCAATTGTTTCACTTGAGGGCTTAATCTGATTCGTAGATATAATCACTTATTCGGTGTTGACATCCGCAGAGATTGTCACCCGAGAGATAATCGATGATTCGCCTGCCTCTTCAATGTTATCTGTTATTCTCTCTTTGGGCATGCGGGTACTTGGGTTCTTGAGCTTCATACACTTTCTTGAGGGGAGAAAAGTATACATGGGGTTATTCTTTGGCTATTGGACTTAATCTGCTACTTGATGGTATAAGTTTCTTTGTCTTTGGGTATATGTGTATTCGGGTTCGTGAGCTCTAGTCTAAGAGACCGACCGCATCAATTCGTCTACTGGGGAAGTGATTTCTTGACAACTTGTGGTATGGATTGCTTGAGACTTGATGGATATGGAAACCGAGAAGATTATTTATATGTGGGATGATACGTTGTTGTTCTTCTTGATGATATAACCCCGAATGGAGAATCTCGATTATCGTTCTTAAAAGGAGCGGTGGATTTATGATAATGGTGTGATTCTCAGTACACCGGCTAAGGCAAGCTTGAAATAAAGCTTGAATCGCTCATCTAATGGATCTTGGTTTGGGGAAGTCTGCGAAAGTCTCTTTTTCACAATGTCTCATGTTCTATCTTCTATTCGGAGCCGTGGAAGCTTTGGTGGTGAAAGTTTATGAGATGACAATTTATATCTTCTACAACGGGGCTGCTCGATATCCTTATCTCGGTACTCGTATCATCATCTTCTTAAACTATATCATCTACTCTATCTTTGTAAATATTTATCAAAAAACCAAATACAAAAATATAAAACCAACAATGAAAATAGAAAAATATAAAACCTTCAAAAATCCATAAAATCAGAAAATTTAAAAAATACCAAAAATATGTTTTCTCAAGACATTTCTTCTGGTATCGATAACATCTGCGGTCTTAGAAATGTCATTCCATAATGGCACGGGACCATAGATGAAGTTCGAGCAGGAGGTGTATATATTTCTTTCTAAACATGTCTCAAAATATGGCTTGCAGTTACTTTAGACTGTAACCCGTGCTTAAACCATGGTTTGCTATTATTTCAGATAGCAACCCGCTCTTTTAAAGAAAGGAAAGTGTCACGCTAAACAAATTTTCAAAATATTTCGTGCACTTATCCTAAAACAAAATGAGGAAAGTATGTCAAGGATCATTGTTTCTACTCAAATATTTTTCCTTCTAAAATTCTTCGAAAAATATTCGTTTTAACAAAATAGTGGTAAATGAGTTGCTTAAATATCAATCGGTTTGAGTCTTCGTAAAATTGAAAACTCAATCAATGACTTGACGCTTTTAAAACTTTTAGAAAATAAGTCATTGCTTGAGGGGAGAATGTTTTCAAATTTATATCACCCAACGGACTTTCTCAATTATCCTAATATGCTTAATTAAAATGATGTTAACCTACGTTGAAGGACTAGGTGCCTAGGATAAGATTGTTAGGATTAGATGACTATAGTTTGATAAGCACATTATTCCCATGCCTTTTATGATCCGATTGGTATGTTGTATTGACCTTTATTAGTCGATTCTTGTTTGGGTGTTGTCGACCACCATATATCTCAGATGTGTGTTCACTAACGATGCGTATATCATGGATATAAGAATGTTCCCGATCCGGATCCACAATAGAAGATGAATGGATGCCGAAAGGAAAGGGTAACTATATCTTGGGTTGACAAATGAAGAAACGGAGCTTAATTTGACTTCAATGGAAAGTTGGCATAAATGCAACGTAAGAGGTCTCCTTGCATCGGCAGATGGTTTTCTTCTAAGTGATCAAGAAACGGAGCTTAATTTGACCTCGATTGGCATTAAAATGCAACGAAGAAGTCTCACTGCATTAGCAGACGGTTTTTCTTCCAAGCCATACAACAACAACATCAACAAAAGCAACTCAACCACCTAACGTATCTTGGTGCAGGATACAATTTCTTAAACAATTTTCAAATAATATTGTTTTGAAAAATGGAAAAATATTGGTTTTGAAAATAAACTGGACTAAATTTTGAAAATAACCGGACTTCATTTTATCAAAACTATAAGTCACTCAATCATCGACTACGGTCATCGATTGAAGGGGAGAGTGATTTAAAATATATTATTTTCAAACAAGATTTCTTCTATCAAGTCTGTTTGTATGAAATAAAGTGGTGATCTAAAGATTTAATGTTATGTCATGGTATGATTTTTCTTTTGAATCAAGGTCTTTCAAAATGAAATATTTTCCTGTTCTTGTTTGATTGTGAAATTGTTTTATTTTACTTAAAGATCTATTAAAACTATCATACCTGACACTAACAATCTTTAATGTCTCAAAATGGTCTTTATCTATCATTTTCAAAAATTGAATCTTGCCACGCCTTTCCTAAAACTTTCTAAATGATTTAAATCAATTGGGATCACAAATCTCAAAAGGTTTGAAATTTTGATCGGGGAGAGATCGTGATTTAAATCTCAAATCTTTAGTCCTTTATAGGCACTCCGCCTCCATGTGCCAAACGATTTCAAATACACAATGCACATGTTGAGGAGGAGGATTTATCCAAAAACAAGATGTGTATTTAAACCCGCCGATATTCTCCCATGTTTTCCAAACCCGATTAAATCACTTGAGATCCAAAATCTCAAAGGGTTTGATATTTTGATCGGGGAGAATTTGTGATTAAATAATGAAATTTGATAAAGGTGATCGCTTTGATGAAAATGTGCAGTCGCCTCTCATATGTGCTAAACGCCGAATCTCGAAGCACATATTGAGGGGAGCAAATGGTTTTCTTAATGGCTTTTGTGATCATGGATGTACTTCAAAGAACTCTTGCCTCTATGTGTTAAAATGATTTCTCTTATCCTATGCACATATTGAGGGGGAGAATTTTACCAAGAAAATCAAATGGCTTTTTCTATGAAAATATTGATTAAAGAAAATATTTTAAAGTCCTCTTGCCTCCATGTGCTAAACAATTTCTAAATCATATGCACATGTTGAGGGGAGGTTTTCTAAATGAACAAAACTATTAAGGTACAAAATGCTTTGATCTCGTATCACAAGTACCTTGATTGTTTTTCCAAATGATTTTTCAATTGGTTTTAAGGAAGAATGAACTATACCAAAAGACCGACCAATTTACTTTATGCATGGTGTTATAAGGATGGTTAGGTTAGGTATTAGTTCCCACGATCCGCCGTAACCGGAGGGATCTACCAGGACAATCCACTAGATAGTGTAGAAGTCCTTAGGTATATTAAAAAGGAGAAAATGAGAAATGGGAAGAGTGCCGATCGAGACAGAGCTAGTACTAGAATAAACCCAACAAGGTTCTAGTTATGAAGTCTCGGTAAGCTTGAAGGGTTGAAGAATGAAAAGAAATGAATAAGAAAAGGGTGAAAAGAAATAGCCTCCATTAATTCAACCTTAGGCGTAAACCGGTTCAATACATATGCTCTTGGTGGTTACTAAGGTAACACGGTATTGAAGACAAGACGTCATGGACTCGTTGACGACCGCACCTAACTTCCCAAGCTACTCAAGTTCCTCTTAAAAGGGCTTGTTTCATTCTCACGGGAAACTACATAATCTATCGACTTTCTCTTAGAGTTTGTTGATATTGAAGAAGGAGACCCCCTCCCTAGTCTCCGGCATAGGAACCAAATGTGCACTATTGAGTCTAGATCCAAGAGATCATCCATAATATCTCATTAGGACACAAAATTAATGAAGACTCGCTGTTTTACACAATGTGGAAAGTAAGTATATATTAAGAGTCCTACGCATTATCCTTGTGGTATTGCCAGAACATCCGAGTGATATCTAAAATATTCACAATGAAGATGGAAATCCTTCTAGAGCCAACATCAAACAAGCTCCTGGTGGGTGACATGTGAAATCTTGCAAAAGATCAAACTTGTGACAACTGGATAGAAACAATGGGGCGATTCATTCTTGAATCAACCTTGGTCCAGGATTGGAATTGACGAATACTTTTGGAAAAACCATTCGATGTGCAAACCTTCTTTTCTCTAGCACGTCGAATGTGTATTCATGTTTTCAAACACAAAAAGTATCTATGATTGAAAAATACTTTTAGGAGAACCGTTCGATGTGCGAATCTCTTATTTTTACTAGTACATCTGTAACACCCCAACCCAACAAGGGTAAAGATATCGCAAATACGGTTTCATATCAGAACTCTAAATACTAAACTTCAAAATAAATCTAAGATCTCTAAAGGTCAAGTCTTGCTCACACTCTATTCTCAACCCGGATCGGCTATCCCATAAGCTCATCTTGAATGCCTAACACCGCCGCAGAAAAGAAAATGCGGTGAGCTTACAAAGCCAGGTGAATGATATAACGAAACGAAAGCTAAACAAAACAAATATACAAATAACGAAATCGCAACGAAATGAAATTACTGAATCAATTAGGATTCTGCGGAAGCACAAATATACATAAATCCAAAAGAACAAAAAGAAATCAAGAACAACACATAGCACATTGATGGCACGTACTCAAACACATCAAAATAACCAGTCATTCGATACATTCAGATAGTAGAGCTCATATAAGCCAAACGGAATGTCTAAAGGCTAACGGAAACACTTTCTAGAAAATAATCATGGCATTCATACAAATTAATCAACCAAAATTTAACACACTTAAATCAATGTTGTAGCAAAGAAATAGCAGTCAAATCATGGCGATCACATATGAAAATAGAAAACACAAGAGAAACCATAACTAAATAAGCAAAGACATAGCATAGCAATTAGCAAGTTAATGTACTGACATCATAAATTGAATCATATCCCGGATCAAATATTAGCATAAGCGTAACTTAACATGGCGTGTCAAACATAAGCGAGATAAAATAAACACTAACGATAGGCAAAGTTCACAAAATTAATCGAACAAATTATACATACTAAACTTACGAATACTCACTTTCACACTAGCACATTCATCTCACGGATCAATGAATTCACATAACGATAAACTAACATAATATCGATGAGAGCATGCGAATCATGTTTAAACATATTAATCATATCCTAGCATAGCGACGGTGTAGTCACATAAACATACAAAAGCATAAATACATATAATAACATATAATAAGCGCGCACATAATTATTAACACTTGAACATACCGAATCATAATCGTAATACTTAACATAGAAATAGCGAGATAAAGATTTAGTTAACTACCACGAGCCCGAACATATCATATCAAAACATCATAAATATATAAAACAATCTCAAAATAATTCGGAGTAGCTAGCTCCCGAGTTTTATGAAGATGCGTATTCACACGACATCATTCACCTAGACAAATCATATCGGATGACGATCGGATCTAGGATGCATCCATCGCCCCACAAACATATATTGGTCATATAATATAACTTGAGCGCATACTAAATAACGAGATAAGGACGTGGCGAACTTCACTCATCGCCCTAGAGTCATGTCGAGGTGCATCATCGACACGGACATGGAACCCCATGACTAGTTAATATTTGGCTCGGGTGTCAAACTAACTTAGGTCAAACAAAATTTCAATTATGACACAGTCTTAATCAAACACAAGGTTCAAAGAATAACATATCGATAACTCATATCATAAGGTTCATACTCAAATATAACAAGGTTCAACAAATATGCATATCAAAGTCTTCCTAACATAAAGTTCAAATCGATATCGCATGGTTCAATAAAACATAAGTTCGGATAAGCAACAGTCAAACAATCGTGAAAGGGTCATAGCAATGGCATCGAAACCCTAATAAGTAAACTAGGAAAGCTAACGAAAAGAACATCATAAGGAACCTTCTTAAAAGGTCGTAATATCATGCCTTAAAGCAAATGAGAGGAAAACAAGCGAATGAGTGAATCACGAAGATGTAACGTCGCTGCCTCCTTCAACAAATCTACACGGATTATGATTTATTTAATACTTATTAGCATCATTAAATTATAACTGATTCATCGCATTAACATTCTTAGAGTTGTAAGTATATCCTTATTCTTAGTGATGAACGGAATTACAACATTTTAGAGTATTAATCATTAATTAGCCAAACTTATGGGTTGCAAATGACAATTGGTAACTTAAGGGTTTAATATGACAAATATCTCATTTGAGGGCTCATGTGATCGTCGTTCGAAGTATATGGTTTACAAATATCAAGAACGGATTTTAAGACTCTCTTTCAAAACAGGTTACACCAACTTCTATACCTTACGTGATTTACCAAGCCAACACCGTTTCTTCTTCCTTGTTTCAAAATACACGCAACTTATGGAAATCCAATTTACCCTACGTTGTTATCCCGACTCATAAGTAAATCAACACACACACACACATCCGTTTATCCATTCTCAAACCAACCTAGTCGAACATATATTTTAACCATGAGCACTCGACGCAAAACAACATTACACAAAGGATTGCATGATACACACATATCGACCCATAGTTTCTAATGAGACACACAAGTCCTACGTCTCATGTTTATTCTCGGTTCAAATTATGCGACACACTTATGACTCAAGACTCTACGTTAACTCATACACACCATACACCCAGTCTTATGATTTTATGTGACGTTATATACCCTACTTATTATCCGATTTAACATGCATGCTCATTACGTATATATATATATATAGATTTCGGAAGACATGAACACGTGACGTATATATACATGACAAGACTCACATGATCAACAAGTTTTACACCATAACTCACGGCTCCTTAATATGGTTTAGTCAAATCATATTGTTCTCGTTAACATATTTTAAGGCTTTACGTTTGCATGTTAAGATGAGTGAGACGAATAGAAGAATGTTTATACCTTTCTTGCTCGGATTAAAACACACGTGGGCACAAGGGTAGCAGCCACCGATCGGAAAAAGAGGAGAAACAAAAGAGTGTGCCGTGACTTTTGTGTAAACTAGGGTTTCAAAATTTGTGTTTTTATTTTGTATATATATATAGTGCATGCCGATTGGTATAAGGATTTTGAGGTGTGTGGGCTTCGCTCAATAATGAAAGAAGGAAAGAAAAGAAACAGCCCGTGGGCTCTCGACTTGGTTCCATTCGAACGCAACATCACACCCCTTATGGCTCTCTTGGCTCTCGGCTCCTTTAATCCAAACGAACAAACGAACCCGCCCAAGTTGGTTCCCAAATAACGAAAAACAAAGCCCAACTGACGACCCAATATTTTAGTGAGACGTTTAAATCTTCGTCGTACAAAATCAATCACGTACACGTATTAGTAAAGTTTTTAATTATTCGTAGTTAGGTTTTAAATTGTTAAATGATTATAAATGTCTTTACGTATTTTATAATTTTCGATTTAAAGGGTATTTTAGTCTTTTGATATATTTTATATTTTTAGGGTTTTACAACATCGAATGTGTATTCATTCTCTAATACAAAAGGTATTTTGATTGAAAATTGATCTTTCTCATAAAACCTTCGTCGATTGCAAAACTCTTTCTTCAAGCAATACGCGATTGTTTTCAAATCAATTTTTCATCAATCGATGAATCTCAATTACGGTTCACTCACTCCGTGTTGTCTTCTTTGAGACGTTCCGGTTTGAGAACGGCTAGATTAGTTGCGAAACCCCGTTAAGGAGATTCTTAGGAATCCTACGATCACAGCGATGATTTGTCTCGATCAACGGGAACCGTGGGCGTGTACCTCAATTCAATAAAGTGATTAAAGACACTTTCGTGTTTTATTGCTAACTATTGTTTGCGGTACATTTGGACGGTTGCGGTGATCGAATTGAGAAGTCAATCCAAAGCCGCATGCTCACAAGATCCACACTTAATTAAAGAAATCATGGTGGTGCATATCTATAGAACACGGCTCGATATTTTCATATTATGCTTCGCTCTGTTCCGCAAATATCATGAACCATAAAGCTTCCGCTACTACGATGGAATGATGTCATGATCCAAAAGTGTGAGCATGTCGGTCCGAAAGTCACAACTTCACATGATGGCAACACATTAAAGGGTGATCCAGATTTACGTGGTGATGATCTCAAAGAAAGCTCAAAGATCATCACGATGTGGATCGGTTCAAAGACCTCCACTTAAAGTACTAATCTATGCGGACTTGAAGAATCATCGCCACGCACAAAGATTGCGAATTGAAGAATTGAAGTCACGAGCTCACGAACAAAGTCAAGAATAGAATGCTAGGATTCAAAATGTATAACATGGGGTGACCTCCTTTGGGGAGATTGTTAGAATTGGAAATTCCATAAGTGAAGAGTCGGTCACCCCAAATATTATCTAGCATAAGTTAGCTCGTAGACATATCGTTAATTACGTTATTTATCGGTTTATTAGTTAGTTATTAGTTTAGTTTAGCGTAGTGTAACACCGTGGAGGAAGGACGGGTCTTTACCCATCAGACACGATCCATCGGCCGATAAGAGGTCGTTTTGTGCAGAATTATAAATACCCCTTCCATCCATGGAAGGGTGGTGCTTTCAATCTAATATTCCATAATTTACAAAGCAACTCTCTAGCAAGAAACTCCTCTCTACTTTCTCTCTCTAATGGCAAACATGTATTTTGATCATCCAAGACCACCCGAATCATCAAACACAATAATATACTACGATCCTACAATTGAGCTCATCATCGTCTTTGTCTGTCTAATCCATAGATCATTGTTCCATCCGGTGTATCAATTAAATCTCTTGTAGTCTCAATCGATAAGGTCCTTCATCAATGGATTTGAGAATGTTGACCCCATTTTCCTTTCCAAGACAAGACAATCTGATTATTTGAGCCCAAGAGTCGTAGTCATTGCATCAAGCATAGGTGGATGAGTATCCGAACCATTGCTTGAACATCCTCAAGAATAAGTGGAGATAATTGTAGAGTGCGTTGGTAGACATGTTAACAGTTACACGGGATTTTATAACTCTATGATTAAACCGGAAATAGATTCTTTCACGCGATTTTACTAAATCAAGAGAAAACCGTATTACAAACAAAATCAACCAAGTCGCTCACAGATTCTTGAGCCAAGTCGCTAATCACCAAGTCGCTAAGTACCAACTCGCCAAGATCTCAAATTCACGTGAACCAAGTCGCTAAGACCAAGTCGCTAAGAACCAAGTCATTGGACACAAGTCGCTAATGCACCAAGTCGCTACGGTCAAGTCGCTAAAGAGCAACTCGCTAAGGTCCAAGTCGTTAACACCAAGTCGCTAAACACCAAGTCGCTAGACACAGTTAAGTTGCTAAAGAACAACTCGCTAAGATCCAAGTCGCTAGTATCAAGTCGCTAACAATTTACACTACAACTCGCTAACATTTTCTGAAGCAAGTCGCTAACATCACCAAGTCGCTAGCCGTAGTGGAGAATCCCTAACTTGTACTATTTGTCGACTTGTCTCAATAGACAAGTCGCTAGGCTCAAGTCGCTAACAACTAACATCGTAACTCGCTAAATTTTTTCAAGCAAGTCGCTATGATGAAAAATACTACGAGAGCCAAGTCGCTAGCAATAAAAACTTCAAAACACACTTTTCAATCCAAAACAAGCTCAACCACAAGTGATTCCACTTACCAAATCAAAACCCAAGCACTTACAATGATTCTAAACACAAAAGTACACCCAAAATTCAAACTTTAACACTAAAATGATCCAAATGATGCAAAACCACTAAACTTTTTCAAACTCAAAACCATCTAAAACCACTAGAAATCCAAGTATATGTAGAGAGATGATCAAACCATGGCTCTTGATACCATTTGTAACATATTGATTTCACAAACACACTAAACCAAAGATCAAAGAGGCGATACTATGGTTTTAGAGAGAAAGTTAGAGGTTGGAAACTTTAGTGAGAGAAAGAAAATCTTATTATGAGCTCCAACTCTCTACCTGGGAGGTAGAGAGTATTTATAGTTCTTACATAAGTCGCCACCTACAGTCGTGGATCGCATACAGGTGGGTAAAGACCCGTCCGTCTCCATGGTGTTACTTAACTAAATACCACGAACATTAACTAATCTACGACTCACGAGCTTTCTAATGATTACATATACCGAGGTGACCGACTCTTTAATAACTGGATTTACTAAATCCTAACAATGTAGAAAGCCATTAGCCGTCAAATCATGTTGGTGTTCCAAACTACCCTCATCTATTCGGGATGTGTCTAACATTGCATCAGACCTAGCCTGAACATCCATGTACCCCAAATTAGCCAATTGTCTAGGGATTCCTCCACCTATGTTGAATTGCAAAGAACTATCCACATTAGGAGTTGCCATTGGTTGGGTCGTTCTTACGTTTCCATTGCCCTGCCTCAGCAGTGATTTGGGGAATAAATATGTTTTAACAAAAAAGTTACAAAACAACCCTTATAGTTTCCACAATCATCAGAAACTAACTAGCAGTGATTGCCCAGAACTAGCAGTGTTTTCAAGCTAGCTAGCAGTGGAAATATTAATTGTAGTGATTGCCCAGAACTAGCGGTTTATGACTTTAATTATGAATCCCTTATAAAATAGTGTCTTATATATCTCAAAGTAATTAACTAAACCATATATTTTTTTGGAACCATTACTGAACTTTAGAATTCAACTACAATTCATCGATCCGAGACCTACTATACATGAGTTCCAATGTGCATGGTGGATAGATAGCCAAGATTTTTCAATGACTACGTTCCCAGACACGGTCGGGACCCAACATGACCTTTGTTGATACCTACTTTTCGAGGTTGGAAAAGTCACAACGCGTCGAAACCGGTTTGAAAGTAAATTCAAAACAACGCAAGAGTGGAAGTAGTTCCGAACAAAAAGCCTTAAGGATCATGTAATTTCGGTCCGAATCGCCAAGTTTTAAACTTGAGTATATTATTCGTGTTCTATTTATATATTATAATATAAGAATAGTAGATTCACTTTTTATAACATCACCGAATTTCCTAACACTTAAACCTTGAGAGGTTCTTGCACATGAGCGAATCAAGCGGTCTTGGTATTCCTTTCAACTAATCTATAGTTATTTCACGCCATTGTTTAATTTTAGAAATTTCATGCATATTTTTACAGGACAAACTTGATTTTGAGTCACATTTTCCAAACACAAGGACCCGCTTTTTCCGATTCACTTAATAGAATTTATCTCAAACCGATCGACTTGCGAGGAATCGACGTAGACGTTGCTCGGGTTAATATTTCTTCTTTGCATTTAGTTGTATGGCGTTATATACAAATGTCATCAGCTAGTCTGTTCCGGGAGTATTTCCTTTTAGAGGAATTGAGATTCGCGTTGGTAGAGGAAGAAAGGTTACGAGTTGAAAGAAGAGAAGTGAATGCCGAGGCCAACATCTTAAGGTGGAAGAGGCTAATAGGTTGCGGTTGGAAGAAGTCGACATGTTGAAGTTGGAGGAGGAGAAGAAGAAAAATGACGACGCTTATGAATTCGTCACATTTTCAAAGGCTTTAAGTCGGTTACCACCCGACAAGAGGATTCTCATGGAACCCTGTTTCGCCACAAAATAACTGCAAGTTAAGCGGTAAAATAAAAAACACGGTCCTAACATGAACGACCCAACTATTGTTGAGGAGCTTAATGAGTGAAACCTTGGGTAGAGGTATTGTGATAGTTTTTACGAACTTGTCAATATACTTTTACGGAAATGTTTACGGTTAGTCAATAATCGGTAGTTCATGAAAACAACTTTAAAAACGTCATCTTTTAAAGTATGAACCAACTTGATATTTGTCCCTCAAATCATAAACTTTCCTTACGTATTAACAAACTTGATACTCACAAACTTTATCCACGACTTTTGATCTATCAGTTCTTCCATTACCACTAGCCGTGGTTTTTGTTAAAAGATGCTATTTGATGAATACTTTGAATAATTTGTCCAACAGAACTAAAAAACCAAACAATCCTCCCCTAAATTTGATATTTACAATCCAAATCATCAAGTTTTTTCTTAGGCACAAAATACCTTCTTTTTGGAAGGTGCTTCCAAAGTGCTATAATCTGTATGCTCCATCTCAGAATCTGAACCATTATCGACAGTTTTTTGACCTATCTGCCATTCTCTTCTTTTTCTTTGAAGCTTATCCTTGATCTCTAAAAGGGGTTTCAAATTCAGCAATATCTTTTATATTTGTTAACCCTTGGCCTCCCTTGTCGCGCCAAATTTCTTACCCTGTGCTGCAACTTTCTGATTGTGTCATCTTGAGAAGCGGTTATTTGCTGTATGCCGTGATCTTAGACTCCATTGTAGTACATTTATCCATTAATTCCTTTATAAGTTTCATGGTATCCTCATGATAACCTAACTAGCGATGTTTTCGTAACACTAGCGGTTTCTCCATGCAAGCTAGCGGTTGGAGCGACCTTGCACTCCAATCTTCCAATCAAGTTATTATAATTATTTTTACACAATGTTATTATTATTATTATTTTGTTATTTATTTATTTAATGTTTTAATTCATTGTTTTTTTTTTCGTTTTTTTGTTTTTTTTTTTTTTTTTTTTTTTTTTTTTTTTTTTTTTTTTACACTAAAAGGTCCAGCAGCAAAGCCCAAAAAAATCCTAGTGCTCATAAACATAGTAGTTATAACTTATAAGTGTAACCCAACCACAAAAACATGATATCCACTAGCGAGGACTTAACAAAAGAACAAGCGGTTGAATCATACACACTAGCCGTACTAAGATTTCCAATAGCGTACTACCTTTGTTACAAAGTTTTGAAAAAACATCTTGAGACTTGAGACCAAGTATGCATGAAATTTACAATCCAAAACTAGTTGATTTCAAGCCTTGAATGACTAGTCGAGCCTTCAACGTAGTTCTAGAACGTGCTGTGACTTCATACTCACCATTAGTGGTGGAATTGGCGTAATAGTTTGTGTCTTACACTACCATGAGATAAGTCTCGCTTTCCAAAAGCGAGCCCCTCCGCTTGTAATCGTTCGATCCAAAGTATATTGATTACCCTAGCGGCGATTATGGTAACACAAGCGATAGTTAACAGTTGGAGCAACATATCGGGAACTACATAGCGGATGAGTTTCCCAAAAGCGGTTTTTATACAACCCAAGACCGTGCATGAAAACGTTCTCCATTATCTAAAGCGTCCATTCGTAAGTAACATATTGCTTACCGTAGTAAGCCATGTCAACAAGACATACAAACACGACAATTGTATTCTTGTATTTACCTTTGACCACATAAATAAAAAGTAACTTTATTAATTTCATACGTTGACTAACTATATCCTAATACACAACCAACTTTCTTTTAGGTTTGTATTCCTCTCAACGAGACTGTTAAACACGGGTGTCTTGCCCAATTTAACATACCTACAGGAGTGGTAACATTCTATGATAGCGGCGACACGCTTGACTATGAGTCACGTGTATGGTATGTCCGTGTTAGTGAGTGCTTACAGGTATCTTCTTATTATAACACACTCATATTATTACTTGTTTGTTATACTTTGTGACCAGACACCATGCTTCTTATAACCAACATATATAATACAATTACGGACAACACATACATAAATAAACTTATACAGTAATTTGTTATACTTTGTGACCAGACACGAATACACCATGCTTATGAGTACTTGCCCATTATTTGTGTCTAGTTGCCCAAGAACAAATTTATTGTTGGCCAAACTTTCTTGGGTGTTGTGTTGTAGCAGTTTGACTTTGAGTTTTGTGCACACTAGTTCCCTTCAAGTGCATGCAACTATGTACCACCATCATTTCCTTACATCTATTCACCATTAATAAACCGTCCTTCTTATTTGAAATCCTAATTTTTATTTACCATAACCAACAACATAGTTTCTCATAAACATTTGTTATACTTACTTATCTATACTCTATATAAAGTAACATCAAAGGAATACCACAACCAACAACATATTATCTAAAATATGTGTAGATTAACTAGAACCAACCAAAAATAAAGTACATAAATCTGCTTGCTTCCGTATTTTAACAATTTATTTTCCTAATTTTAATTTACATTGTGTCCTGCACATATAATACGATATAGGAATATATACTTAGCTACCAAGCTTGATTACTTTTAATTTACAACTGCACATAAGGTTCATTATTTAATAGGGCCACATATGATTTAGTTGCCCATCGTGTGTATGTGCTTGCCCAAAAATATTAACTTGTTGGACACAAGTTTCATTGTGCCTTTTTTGTGCAATAGTTAAAGTTGAAAAATTAATGGATTAGTTCCCTTCAAGTACATGCCACTAGCTACCACCATCATTTCATTACGTTCTTTCCTCATTAATAAAGTTTGTCCTACTTATGTGCATCCCGATTTGGTAGTGTATTATTATGGTAGTGTATTATTACATAAAATATAAAGGATATGTGCATCCCGATTTGGTAGTGGGTTTTACAAAATATCCATTCAATATTGAAGATAGCCTGACCAGTGCACTTACTCGGACTTTATGATATAAAAGTCCGAGTTATATTATGGTAGTGTATTATTACATAAAATATAAAGGATATGTACATCTAATAATAGCATATGTGTGTTAGTTGATGTAACCAAAAAGTAATCAATATAAACTGTTTAATGGCGTCTATTTACAAAAGATACTCAAGTAATAATTTTCTAACCCAAGGGACGTAAAATTTTGTTGCATTTGGAACTAAACAAAATTCAAAGCGGTTTAGTTTCCCCAACCGAAACTAGTTGCCCAAAATGGTTATCTTGTGGCGAGATTCGATTGAGTACAACGAAGCTTCATTAATTAAACTTGGCCTAATGTGCAACAATAATTACTTGACATGACTCAACTATTCACCACTGACTATCCACATTAATTCGGATAGAGTTCAATTCAAAATAAACTCCATGTCACCCCACCCCATTGTTTCCCCACCCCATTTGGGTTATATAAGCAGACAAAGATATATCCCATTTTCATACAACTTTTGTCGGGGACACACTAGCCACATCGCAATTTACTACAAAAGAAATGGATAACTTACTTAAATACATGGTTAACAATGTGTTTGTGCGTGACAATGAACGTGACTTCAAGTTCTTAAGTGACATGCATGCAAAGGTGATCGACCTAACTCGTCGTTTACTTGTGAGGGCCGAGCGGATCAAGCGATTGGAGTGCGTGGTTGGGTCCAAGCTTGCCAGTCTTTGTTTGGAAATCTGCGTGCAATTCAGACGAGGAGCTTGAGAAAAAAGGACTGATGAGGCTAATGAGTGAGAATCAGCTCAAGTTCTCAAAAATCTCCTTTCTCGCAAAGTCGCACAAAATTATTAATCCTCTACTCCTACCTTGTTATGTGGTCTCTCTCACGTTACGTGATTGTCATATTTTGTGTTTTGGTATCTTCATGAATGTCGTTGCTTCGTTGATGTATTTTGTTATCCTATAATGTATTGAAATGAAATCTATTATGAATAAAAATATTTCGAAGAACATGTCAAATGTTCGAACGTTGTTTATGAATCACGAATAAAAAACATATAATACTTTTGAACACATATATAATTTACAACATGACACTACATATCATATTTAATCCAGCTTGAACAAACAACTTTATTTCATCAATAATTTGGTGATAAACTTGGTTATTTCGATTATATAATACTAACATTTTTCTTACAAGCCTCTAACAAGATCACCCGTCTATTTATTTTAACAGTTTCATTATTCTACTGAGTCAAACTACCGGTTGTTCTAGAGCAAGCAAGCGTTTTTGATAAGACCGAATACATCCGAATGACTATTAGATTTCATTTAGGTTAGCCGAAAGCGTTCCTAAGAAAGGGGATTTTGGTGATTGTGGTGTGTGGGTTTGTATATTTTATATCGATTGGCACATGGTCTATCGTTGCAAGTTGATGATCCACGACTTGGCGCTAGCATATCGCGAGAAGATGATTCATTTTTTATAAACATAGATTTTATCGTTTGTACTAATATTTTAAACTTATCTCCAACAATAGCTTTATTGTTTTATCATGCACCATCTATTGATATATTCATTCACACATAAGCCATTAATGACTAGACAATGGATTCATAACAACTATTTACTACACTAAAGACACTTATAACATGCATACATAAACCAATAATGATACAATACCTTGCATGCGCAACCTTGAGTGCGTGTAATATTCATTAAAAAACAATGGAGACATGACGTAAAAGTATGTACACATTTTACATCTAAATTTGTTGTACAAGATGGATAATCTTTCCTTTTAAAACTCCACAACTCGGTTCATTTATTATTCATTTGGACGTCCATTTAATCATGACATTTGGCCGTCCATTCCAAGAAAAATTAAAAAGGGCCACAGATAGGTTTGTCAATTAATTTATTCCCATATCATTACACAAACACACTGCACATAAAAACTTATAACAAATTAACCAAAAATTTCCCTATTACTATTTCCATATTAAAATAATGTTGGGAATTCTATTTGAGTTGATATGACAAAATACATGAAAGATGAAGGACTTATGAAGACAAAGAAAGACAAGGGATCTACTTGCTAAAGAAGTATTTATTATTTAGTCCCTTGTAGTCATTTGTAACCCTAGTATCTCTATTATATAAAGAGATATAGGGAATTAGGTTTTCAGTGTGTCAAGATGTAAAACACCAAAGGTGTGTGTGTGGGAAAACCGGGCGTGGGGTGCCTAGGGTTTTGATAAAGTCGACTTATAGTTTCTGACCTCAAGGATCATTGATCCTGTTGTATAACCGTCTTAGAGTTGATCATCTAGGATTGAAATTGTGGATGTGTTTTGTAGAACACATGATGATGGCGAAACCTTGATATAATAACAATGAAAGTTCTTTATTCATTTGTGCATACATATTATTGTTCATTGTTATTTGTGTTTATTGATAATCCTAGATAAGGTCTAAACAACCTCGAGCATCGATTCTAACATTTGGTTTTGAGCGAAGGTTACGATATTTTGATTTAGAAGATCCAAGGAATAAGCTTAACCTACTCACTCAATACAATGAAGATGGAAAACCATTCCAACTCTTCTACTCCAAGACTTCCTAAGCTCAAACTTAATGAGTTTGAGATGTGGAGAATAATGATTGAGCAATAATTTCTCATTCAAGACTATGCTCTATGGGAAATCATCTTAGCGGTGATTCTTTCAAGCTGTGACAAAGACTCGGAAGGTTGGTGACAGAGATGTTGTGGCGGTTTACGTGCTCGAGACTAATAATGAAAAAGCACCGAAGAAGAATGATCTAAAGGCTAGAAGTTTGTTGCTAATGACTCTTCCTAGAGACCAAATCATTGCTTTCGACAAGTTCAAGACGACAAAATAACTTTTGAAGAGATTTGCTCGGTGTTTGGTGGTAATGATGCTACAAAGAAGACACAAAGACATTGTTGAAGCAAAGTTATGAAAACTTCTGCTTCAAGCAATGACTCACTTGATAGCATCTTCACCAAACTCCGAATATTGTTACACAACCGATCGTGTTTGGCATTGAGGTAGAAAAGGAAGACCTCAATTTAAAGTTTCTAAGAAGTTTGCCTTGAGTTTCATACTAATGTTACGATGCTGGGAAAATAAATCGATATTGAAACTATGAAGCTCAATGATCTTTACAACAACTTCAAACTCATTGAACAAAGATTGAAGAAGTTTGGAAACTTAGTACAAGCTCAAGCGACTTGGCTTTGATGTCAACCTGTTGTGATGGTGATTCGAAGATGGTGTGATGATGATATTGCCATTCTTTGGTTCTACGATTTCCACGGTAATGATAGTGTTACCACTAGGGTTCAAAGAAGAAGATTCTTTGGTAGTGGCGATCCTACCTTTATGCTTTTATCTCCACTCAAGTTAATGGCTCTATATTAACTCATGAAGACATAAAAAATTGATGAAGATGACTTGGAGGATATGGATATAAAATGGCAAATAGCTCTTCTTAGCATGAGGGCTAGGAAATTCTACAAGAAGATTGGCAAGCCAATTCACATCAATGGTGGTGAAAGCTGCAGGTTCGACAAAAGAAAGTAGAGTGTTTCAATTGTCACAAGTTGGGGCATTTTGCTAGGAATGCTGACGACCAAAGATGAAGGACAACATGTCTACTTGGTACAAGAAAAGAAAGAACCAACTGTGGAAGAACCAAAGGTAATGTTGGCAATTGATGGTGTGAGCTATGATTGGAGTTTCATGGTCGATGAACAAGAGGAAGAACCTTGAGATCTTTGCTCTTGTGTCTCTGAATTTGCTCTCATGGCTTTCTCGACTACGAGGTACAAAACTTTGAAAGTTGTTCTAAAACATGTAGGGCTGCTAGAGAAGTTGAAAGGCTTAAAAGTCAAAGAACGAGTTGTTTCTTTGCTAATTATCTTTGTGTCAAACCTTAGGATAGGTATACCTGTATTAGAAAAACAACTAGAGCACTATAGAGATAATGAGTCAAAATATAATGATGATATGATTCTTCTTAGAAGAGGTAGATCATAAGGCAAATGTGAATAGGGCTTACCAAGAAAAGCTTGAAAAACTTAGAAAGATAAATGAGAATGTCAATTTAACTGCTGACACCGTTATTATCGGTCTAAGTCAATTGATAAAATTTGGAATGCTCAAATCACTAGTAAAGTTAAGTCCGGTATGGGTTATATCTGATTGCATCCACCACTAAGAGGTGTTCCGGCACCTCCGTGTATAGATTTAGCTCATACAGTCTAGAAGACTTTCGGGAACCTATTCGTGAATATGGTCCTCCCAAAACTTTGAAATGTGAGGAAGAGGTTAAGCATGATAATGATGTTTTGAAAGTGCTAGTGACTCATCAGTTGTAGATGAGAATGTTAAAAGAATGTAGTGGCTTCTATCCCAAAAGTTGTTAATACTATTACAGAGGAACCTAGGAAACAAGCTTATAAACCTAGATCAACTGTAAGGTATCTTTGAGATGTATAGGAACAAGTCTCTGTGTCCTAGGGGTAACCAAAGGAGTTGGAATCATGTTAAATCTCAACAACTAGGTAGTAACTGTGATGAACAATAAAGCATGCTATATATGTGGTAGTTTTGATCATTTACATGCTTATTGTGACTATCATGTTGGGAGAAGGGAAGTCCATGGGAATAAAAGGGTGGAGTCTAATGTGTTTCAAAACAATTTACACCCTAATCCCAATAGCAAAATGATCCCAAGAGCGGTTCAACTAAGAAGTGGTCTTAAAACTTTGCCATTCGCTAAAAGCTGTTAATACTTCTCACCCTAAATCACTGTTACAAGTCCAAAATCCAAAACAAATTTTGCAAAATCTGACAAACAGGAAAAGAACTTTTCAAAATAAAAGGTTCATTATAACCAACGGTGGGTACCTAAAACCAAATCGTGATTACCACTTGCTCATTCAAAAGTTCACCGCAAGGGTTGTAAACAAGAAAAGGGAGGACATGGGCAATCTTGTGAAGGCCTCAAGACGTTGGGAATGGAAACCTAAAGGAATTACCTCATCAACAAATCTCAATGGTATATCAATGACCTTTGATAGATTTAACTATATTGATATACGAGGCGATCCAAGTCAATCATGGCTTGGGTCCCCAAAAGAAACTAACTCTTTACTTTTATGTGCGGGAACATCCAAGGACAAAAGATCGATCAAGGCTACACAGATAGTGGATGTTCAAGGAACATGGTGGCAACAACTCCTATCTCTCGATTTTGAACATTATGATGGGCGATATGTCGACTTTGGAGGTGGAGTTAATGGAAAAGTTGTTGGTAAAGGAGATATTTACTTTTATCTATTTTGGTTCATAACCAAGCAAAGATGGGAGTTGATCATAAAAGGTGTGTGGCGAGACACACAACAAATGGTTATTGATTCACCATGTCATATCCACATAAGAATCAACTAGTCCGAGCAAACGGCTCTTGGTAAAGACTTGACAAATCCGTTTATGGTTGATAGTTTACCAAAACTATATGGTTATCAACTCACCATATTCTTTATGATTAAGAGTTGGCTAGTCCATAGCAAACGGCTCATGGTAAAGACATAACAAATCCGTTGATAGTGGTAGTTTGCTAAAACTATGATAAAAAGCGATCAATTTTCATATGTTTTTCTTTACTACGCTCTTTGAAAATCTTTGTGAAAAATTACCATCGCTAGTTCACGGTTTCCTTTGAAAGTGTTATTTTACCATCGTTGATCTAACCGTTACAATTGTTGTGTCGATAACAAATTTTTAACTAGCCGTTGAAGAGAAATTGTTTTCTAAATATATAGGGTAAATTTTTGAAGATTATCTACTTTCCTAATTGATATTTATCCTCTAAAGATAAATTCTTTCCTTAGATAATCTTTCTTGCAAAAACTCTTAAACCCTAACACTATATAACTTCTCTCTCAATTGGCGAGTTCTTTATACAATTCATACTGACACATTATATTTTTCATCAAAAGATTCTATGGCACTAATCACTTTTGAGATGAGCACAATCAAGTGGCCTACTTGGAAAAGTCAAACGAGAAGAGTGGCCTTGTTTTTCATTAGATTGTGGACTTTCTTAATACTACCCATATAAGGTATGCTTTACTTCTTAATCCCACAATCTATATCTCTCAAATCAAATAGTTTTGGACTTCTTCTCAGTCCATAACCATTGAAACTAGAGATACACATGAAACAGTGGATGCTCTTAGAGCCACTGTGGACGGGGTAACTATTGATGTTACTGAAGCATCCTTGAGGAGAATTCTCCAATTGGATGATCTCAATGGTATCATCACATTACCTATGCCTGAAATTCATACACATCTTTCATCCATGGGGTATGATACCACTGACAAAAAGGCTACTTTCAAAAAGAGTGGTTTTTGTCCTCATTGGAGTTTCAACTGCAACCCCACACAAGAGTTTATAAAATCCGTTGCCTTAAGCCTAAAGTTTTCAAAACATGAACAAAGATGGAAATAGGATTATTACACCTCTTTTCCTCAAATGCTTGCAAAGATTTCACGGTACAAAACTCACCCATAATCTTTGTTCCAAACATTGATTACCACCGATTCTCACACCTATGAAAGGAGGTCCAAGCGCCAACTCATGTCATTACAACACAACATGTCCACGATCCTTTTGGTTTAGGAACAAGCGTTGGTGGTTCTAGACTTCAACCTAGTCCAACTAAGGAGGAATCGAGCCATTGCCCATGATTCACCTCTCCCAACAGTCACACAGTTGGAAGTGTTGAGGCATTGGGCAACAAATGGAATTGATGGATATGTGTACCATATTAGCCAAGCGGGTTGAATCTACAACAAGACTGGCACAAGTAAAGAAGCGACATGCCAAGGACATTACACACTTGAAAGAGGAGATTCAAGCCTTAAAGGAAGAGTTGTAGAGGTTGAAAAGAAGAGGAAAATGCAAGATAGTGATATCATCTCCATCCTCACTTTGATGATGGTGATTCGGTGATTTACTAAATATTTGGGAAATTCTCCCAAACAGGGAGGAAAGCAGATCTTTGAAACTCGTGGGAGGAGAATTGATTTTGAAGATGAAGGTGTTTCTAGTAAAGGTGCAGAGGAAGGCGATACTCGAGAAGAGCAACTAGAGCAAGATATTTTTAGTCTCGCAAGCTACGATTTTACCGATCCAATTTCCACTTGCGAGACAAATGTTCCCACTTCTTGGACATGATGTTGCTAACGCAGTGAAGAAATTGATAAGCAGAAGAAAGACAAAGGTAAAGCTATTATGCAAAGAAAGGAGCAAACAAGAAGAAAGATTTCAAAGAAAGAACAAGTTCGATTGCTCATGATGTTGAAGTTGCAAAAAGATTTATGAAGTTGAAGTTCTTTGAAAAGAAAAAGCTTGAAGAATTGGAGATTGCAAGCTTTATGGAGGCTAAAAGGCTGAATAGAATAGAAGATCCACTTTCCTTTGTTCCACCTACAAGATTCGAGGAGAAAAGACTCCGAGTTCACTATGTACTGTTGAAGAAGAAATTGATTTCTTGATTGCAAATGATCCGGTGATCAAGAAGAAAGCAATTGACCTAGTGGTCGATAAGTCTTTAGCGATGATCAAAGAACAACACAATTAAAGGACTTTATTCGGATGAAGAATAATCAAGCACTTCAAGATGTAATTGGTTCGGTCAAGAAGGATCAAAAGAAACCAAGGCAACCAACTAAGGCAAGTTATTGCATACATGAAGACTTATTGTTGCAATGTTGGTGGTTGGAAAAGACATTAATTCAAAGGAATGCACGATGAACAAGTTGGAGGTATCTACTATAGAGTTCAAAGACAAGATAAAGATTTCATTCAATGAACTCGAAGAAGAAGAAAGAATGTATCCTAATCAAGAGAAAGGCCAAAGAAAGTGATTCTCGAAATTTAAGAAGACAAAGTTTGTTGAAAAACAAGAAGTTCTAATCGAGAAATTCACTAAAACGGTGGTGAAATGATATTGATTGAAGAAGAAGATTTTTATCCGAACCCCGCAAGTCGGACATCTATTGTTGGTGGGAAGTTTACACTAATAGCAATTTTGCTCCAACATGGAAGATTACAAGGCTAGGTGGTGAAACTTCATCTTTCATACATTTGAAGATCTTATCAAAGCACGTGGCAGAGATGATCTTGATACATTGTGGAGATTAGTTCAAGAAAGGTTTGATCTTGAAAATCTTAAAGATAGGAAGGAAATGCGGTTATGGATAAATCTTAGAAGGCTCTATGAACCGGATGCAAATGATGATTTAAAATTTGCATGTTCATGTCCCAGTACTACATGGACTTACTATGATTCATGTGAAGTTCATCATGTTTCTACATCGGATGGAGTGGATGCATTTATGTTTCTTGAGAAAGAATATCCACTCGAGTGGAACTCTCCTTTGTGATGTTGTGTACAACTATAAGAGTCCATGAAGATCTTGAGAAAGTCGAGCTTTGCTACATAGGCTTCAAGATCAATGTTCAAGAGTTATTCATTAAGAAGAAAGTAAAGTGTTTGGAAGAATTCTCAAATCCTTGAGATAATGAAGATTGAAGAAACTTATTGATTTGCGGAGAAATCATAAGTTTAGGGGAGGATTGTTGGGAATAATACTAACGCTAGTTAGCGATAGTCTTGTTGAAGACATTCTTGAAGATTACACTAGCGGTGGAAACTCATAACCACCGCGAAGACAAATATTACCACCATTGTTAGGATAATTGTTAAATATCAGTGTATTGATTAGTATAGAAAAGATCTTGTGTATATTCTACATTGTTAGCATTATACTTATCTTGTAAAAGACTCCTTGTGCTATAAAAGGAGATCCTAGGTCATTGCTTAGTATGCGTATTATTCATATTAGCTTCAAGGTGTAACCCTAGTGATAAGCAAGATCACTCGTATTATTTCTTAATAATATTGAAGCTTAGTGTTAAACTGTTCTTACTTACATTACATCATATAATCTGTCTTCTAAGTATTACTAAGTATATTCCACGTGCTTGTTAATATAACTCAAAATATCACTAACACAAGGTGTGTGTTTAGATCTAACATGTGGTATCAGAGCTGGTTGCTCTTGATATCTAGGATTTCACAAGGTTTCTGGAAAAGAAGAAAAATTTGAATCGGAAAAAATTCGTAATGCTTCGCAGTCGGGTTTCAAGAGGGCATAACTTTTATTAAACCGTTGGATCGAGCTACAATATTTTCGGTGCATCTCAAGTACATCATCTAAGGTTTCTTTGGAGGATTGTCAATTAGAGCTCTCAATCAAAAGTTATAAGTCGTCAAGTCTGCAGAACCGAAAAAGTTTCGTATGGTTACTACTGACCTTGTTTGAAATGATCATAACTTTTAGTTAGCTGTTGGATCGTGTGAAATTTTGGGTGGACGTTCTCTATATAGCCATCTAACTTTCCACTAGAAGGATCGTCGATCCGAGCTTTTATGCAAAAGTTACAGTTGTTGAATATGGTCTGTGACAAAGGTTTTCAAAAGCGATTTTTAGGGTTTTCAAGGTTTGATTTTGTGATTTTCTTATTCTTATGGTTTATTCAAACATGGAAATCGGTTTAATTACATGTCCTAACCACCGAATCAAGAAAGCGACTTTGGAGAAGGTATTGTCACTTTATTTTAGGGTTTTGGTTATTGAGAGATTGAGAAAAGTGATGATCGAGCTAAGGAATGATGCGAGTTAATTGTGTTCATGGGTTAGTTAGGATACAAGCTCATACTGTTACGAGGCTGCTGGAACTTATTGGATACCACTGCTATATGTTTGAAACGTGGTAGATTCTTGTAACCACTTCTAGTCATGCTCGTTTCCACTAACCACTGCTAGGCTTTTCTTCGAAACCACTGCTAGCTTTGAGAGTTACCACTGCTCATGTATCGATTACCACTGCTAGATTATCTCGTTACCACTGCTACTTTTGTTAAGTTACCACTGCTACTTTTGTTAAGTTACCACTGCTAGTTACGAGATACTACTGCTAGTTTATCTTCTGCTGGAACAATGGTATGTGCTCTATTGCTCGCAACGTTTGATATTAAATGAAGTGAAACTGCTTGCATGGAATTTGTATATCAGTATTGGATTTCATGTTAGAGTATGACATATTTGACCATAGTAAGTGTTCTTAATGATTTGATATTTAATATTGTTCATATACTGGATGGATATACATGCATGATCATACGCATGGGATGATATGTTTATGTATATGATTATTTTTGAAGTTGGTCATGCTCACATGGGTCAGTAGCTATTTCACTTTGGGCTTTTATTAATGAATCTACATGGGACTCATAATTAGTGCATCATATTGATCACTATTCTTTTATATGATTCCATTATATTCAATATTTTGATGATATGTTTGGTGTTAAGGGTAAGTCGGTATGTATTGTTATGGATTTTGACACACACGAAGTTTGGTCACACACAAGAAGTTTGGAGTTTGGTTTCGGATATGTTCTTATGAGTTCATGGCTCATTCTTATTGTCATAATTGATTACGAAGAAAGGCGTTTATCACCTATTTGAAGATGAAGTGGAATTATTTGGGTTTGTGTTTTATCATATCTTAAAGTGGGTGATTACACTTTTAAGATAACTTATTCGTGCATTCATGTGACAACAAATTGACAAATACTAGATGAAGTTTTTCGTCAAGGGATTGCGGTCTCCCTATACACCATGATTGGGTATACGTTTGATGTCATCTTTAGTGCAAGATATAAGACATAGGTTTGGGTTGTTCTACTTCAGCATCAAGTTGGTTATACTTGGTTTTCTTCATCAGTAATTATTACATAAAGCCTACATTCTTCAAATGGTTAACATATGGGTTTCGAGGAAGCTTAATGTTAAAATGTTTAACCATTTGCATGCATCATTCGAGGTGAAGGTTTTACAACGCTAGTTGTTATTCCTCTGCGATTTTGATTTCTCTTGTTTCAAGTTCATTTTAGATCACGGAAAACTTAATGGTGGGTAATTTGAAACATTGGAAGGATGGATTGGACGTATGATATTGATTCGTAGTTGTGAAGATCAAGGTTGCTCACTTATGACCCTAATTGAAGATGACAAAAGGGAAGAATATTTACATAGAAGATTGCAACTTGAAGATCCTTGGTAATATTGCATGTTTAAGGGAAGTTCGTTTATCTTTCATTCATATTAGCTTGGGAAGTTCATGCTTATGTGGTTTTGTCATTATCAACTAGGGAAGATTGTTGGAATTCTATTTGAGTTGATATGACAAAATACATGAAAGATGAAGGACTTATGAAGACAAAGAAAGACAAGCGATCTACTTGCTAAAGAAGTATTTATTATTTAGTCCCTTGTAGTCATTTGTACCGTATCTCTATTATATAAAAAGATATAGGGAATTAGGTTTCGGTGTGTCAAGATGTAAAACACCAAAGGGGTGTGTGTGTGGGAAAACCAGGCGTGGGGTGCCTAGGGTTTTGATAAAGTCGACTTGTAGTTTCTGACCTCAAGGATCATTGATCCTGTTGTATAACCGTCTTAGAGTTGATCGTCTAGGATTGAAATGGATGTGTTTTGTAGAACACATGATGATGGCGAAACCTTGATATAATAACAATGAAAGTTCTTTATTCCGCTATGCATACATATTATTGTTCATTGTTATTTGTACTTATTGATAATCCTAGATAAGGTCTAACCAACCTCGAGCATCGATTCTAACAAATAATAATACAACATTTCCTAATATATATCAAATCTTCATATAGATCACATTTGTACAAAGTCATAATGCCAATCTCCCAACCCTCTCTTTCATCAAAAAATGTTGCTAAGCCTCCAGTTGCCTTATTTGATTTCAAGCCAGTTATGCATGCCATTACCTTTCGTGATTGTCACTTGCCTTACTAGGTTTTTGTCCATACTTGCTAATCTCATTTGTATACATTTATTTACCTTTATTAGGTGAGTACTACACGCTATGTATCCGAGAATCTTGTAGTTGAGATTCACTACGATGGTGAGTTCATTCGGTTGCCCAAATTAACATACGCGTATGGGCGCACCCTTGTGCATACGTTCAGAAAGTCCACAAGGATAAACTTTAATCAAATGCTTGACTTTTTGGCCAACAAGTTAGAGTGTGAGATACGGGCTTTGTATTTATGTAGGACACTATTTGCTCTTTCAACTGGTTTGACAATTGTTGAATGCCATAATGACATTAAACGGATGTATGAACTTGCCGAGGAATGTGGGTTGATTGGCTTGTACATTGCAGATGCACCTGATAACTTAGCATGTTTATATTATGATAACCTAATTTTGGATCTTCTTGATGAGCCAACGCGTGCCAGGATAGCAATACATGATAAACTTATGGAGCTTGCTACTTCTAATTCTGCCTCTAATATTGCTGCATGGGAGGAGGAAGAAAGGCGGTCACCTCCCCTAATAAGCCCTCCGTTCCAAACTAGAAGTCAAGGAATTGAATGTCAAGGAAAGAATCTACTCATGAATTTTTTGGCTAGCGAAATTGTTCATGCTGACATTGGGTTCAGTGACGATGAATGGTACTATGTTAGATATTGTGACTTCACCTCCTAAGGGTAGTTTAGTAATTTTTGGTCTAAAGGGTATTTTGGAAGAATCTAGAAAAGGAGATACTTAAGAAGAATTATCTAGAGATTAGTAGAAATTATATTATGAAATATCTAGGATATTTAGGTTAGAAGCTTCTAGAATCATATTAGCCATTAGTATAAATAAGGGCTAATCCTTTTCATTTGTACTCACTCTCATCTTGTATCCTTTTATTTGTAATACAACAAACTTTTGTCTGATCTCCTTTTGTTTTGCTACTGATTATTCTCGATTATTCTCCCCTGATCCTAACAAATTGGTATCGAGGCGCTTGTGTTTGATCGATTGAAGCAAGGTGCAATAGTTTTGGGTTTCGATCGACATCGGTTTTTGGTTGATTTCAAATTAATTTCTTGAAACCATTTGATTGTCTTTTCGTTTGTGTTTGGTGGTCACGATTCGATTAGTTGAAGACACCAAGTTTAAATTGTTTGGTGTTTGGTGGTTGTTGTCGGTCAGTTTTGAAAACATCAGGTTTGTTTCAATCTTTTGTTGCTTCTGCTAGTTTGATATGTTGAAGGTGTTTGTTGATTGGGATTAGGGATAGTTAGAACTTGTGTTGGATCAATTTCTGTAGGGATGTATTTTAAAAATCTCATCTTTGTGGATCCATTAGTTATTGGGTTAGAATTTGGGGCTTTGGCTAAGAGGGCTTTGAATCAGAAAATGGGATTTTGGAATTGTGCCAATATTTGTTAGTTCTTTGATTTCATTTGGTAGTTGGCGGCTGAATTTTGGATTTCGGGTTTGCTCGTTGTTTTTTGTTTTGAGTTTTGGAATAATCAGTTATGGTGGAGCTATTTGATGATTTGAATGTATGGATAGTTTTTTTGTGATTGGTCACTATTTGGATTTTTTTGATGTGATCGTTTGTTTGAAGACTAGTCCATGATTAGGTTATTTGGGTATTTGGTATTTGAATTTAGACTGTAATTCTTATTGGATAAGTGGGTCGTTGGTATTATTATCCGTATCATATTTGGGCGTTTGAATTATCGAGGCCGTTCGTCAAGTTATTTATTAACTTGAATTTGTTTGATCTGGATAATAAGTTTGAGATGGACCATAATACTTACCAATAAGTGGGTCATTAGAATTTGAATTTGGTATTTGCATTTGAAGATCGATTTGGTGTTTGAAGACTTGGCTATAATCAGGTCGTTTGAATTTTGTTTAATCATTTGGAATTTGTCAGTTTGGAAATTTGGATCTTCGTTTGTTGGGCTTTTGAAGTTTGTTGCCTGAATTTGATTGTCGCTGGTGAAGATCGTTTGAGCCGATTTGTTTGTTCGGTTAGCCGTTTTGAATTTGTCGGCTAACATTTGATTGTGCATTTTGAAGTTATCGGCATTTGTTCTGGATCGATTTTGTTTCGGATAGCTTTTGGGAATCGATCGTTTGATTTGAAATTGGCTAGTATCTCTAGCCTTTGGAACTTGGAATTAGATATGGTGTTACTTAGGAGTTGAACTCAAGGTGGAGATTGTTAGATATTGTGACTTCACCTCCTAAGGGTAGTTTAGTAATTTTGGTCTAAAGGGTATTTTGGAAGAATCTAGAAAAGGAGATACTTAAGAAGAATTATCTAGAGATTAGTAGAAATTATATTATGAAATATCTAGGATATTTAGGTTAGAAGCTTCTAGAATCATATTAGCCATTAGTATAAATAAGGGCTAATCCTTTTCATTTGTACTCACTCTCATCTTGTATCCTTTTATTTGTAATACAACAAACTTTTGTCTGATCTCCTTTTGTTTTGCTACTGATTATTCTCGATTATTCTCCCCTGATCCTAACATACTATAGGGTATCTCTTGGGTCTGTATCAATGGATGTTGGGGCTTCTACTTCTTCCATTAAGGACAGTTCTGGTCATAAGGTCTCTAGAAAACCTTATGCAAGAAGGCACTGCTTTCAAACACCAATATCGGGCTTACGGAAGTTCAAGATGTCGAGGCATTTAAAGGCTCTAACAAGAGACCGCCGTCGAGGAGGTGCAGGATTAAAAGCAACTTGGTTTTTAAGGAATGGAAGGTTGGAGTGTAGGTATTTTTATGCAGCATGCTCATGCTGTCGATAACGTTTAGAAACTGGATGTTAACATAACTTAAAACTCAAAATAGTTTGTCTAGTTTAGCCTTTTTTGTAAGGCAACGTTATGTAATTGTTAAACATTTTTTTGTTGGTGCTTCTTATGATTACCAACAAAAAATGTTCAACAATTACTTAAAATTAACATGCGATGTTTTGTCTAACCATACGCTTTGGGGTTATCGTAGTATGCACTGTTTTTTGATCTCGTTCGGTGTCCGTTTACATAATCGTGTATGAATGCTTTATAGTATGATGTCTATCATGGCAACCTTGATGGGGCATTTACATTTAAGGATAGCAACCCTATAGGGCAACTTCATATATATATTTTTAGATAACTAAACAAAGTAGAAAGTTATCATATAGGGCAACTTCATTTTATTGGGGATTGTAGATAAGTTTTTTTTGCCTTTGAATAGTCGCAATTTTCGGTGGGTGTACGTGTTCAACTATGTTTTGAGCACGTGCATGGTAACTATCTCTTCCCGGTTTAGTGCTTTATCCACCTTGTTTGTATTTACCCACTTTGACCTCAAAAATAAATAAATAAAATAAATAAATAAATAAAATAAAAACACTAAAAATTGTATTTGAGTTTTGCGACTTGATTATCTGATTTGCATCTTGTCTATCAAGAGTTTGGATTTACCATTTTTGCTAACTAAATACGTGCTTGCATTGGCATAACATAACAAATACATTATACAATTTAGTCTACATATATTATGAAATACAACATATAACGAGAATAGATGGTGGCTCACTTGTTCAATGACAAGCATGTCATTCCCTAGGTGTATCAATTGCAGCTTATTCAATTGCTCGGTCATTTTTAGGTGGTTAACTTGTTATTTGACTTGCAAGTGGTTGGGTTTCTTCATCACTAATGTCACTGGGTTCTGTACACATAGAATCATGAATTTCATCATTTGTTGATGTAGTCTCACTTCTACCTCGATACTCATTGAACCATCGGCTATACAAGATCTTTGCAACATGTAGCCCCATCACACCATCACACCATCACCTCTACGAGCTGCGGTTGTATTTTCCTGCTAACATGTACACCACCAAGTCTACATGCAAAGCAACCCCACAAAGAGTATTGTTGTCGCCCGTAAAAATTCATTGGACAACAATACCACATGATTCTCTATTCGGTGCACGCCTTGCATCTAAGGTCAATCATACTTGTTTTCTCTTTCCATCCTGCACCCAATGCATACCATTTTCTCAACCGGTTTCGATGTTATAACGAAAAGAATAGCATTCACGGTTTATGTAAGAACGTCTACTAGCATAACCATCTGTATTTTTTCTCTTCATTTATTACACTTGAATGGTGTGCCATACTAGTTGGTTGGAGAATTTAATTGAAGAGTAACACACACTCTTTCTAAAATATTCAATTACCTTGTGACTAGTCAAATTAAAGGTCAGCCAACATTGTTATAGCAGGAGTAACCTTTAGAAAACATGTAGTAACATGTTTATATTATTTGGTCTTAAGCACTAGCAGTACTAACATGTAATAACATTTTTAAGTCTTAATTCGAAACCTTAGACAACATGTAGTGACAACACGTTTATATGATAAATTGTCTTGACACTAGCGATCTTAACTTTAACTAGCGGTTTTAGTCTTTAGTGTGACACCAGTAAGATACATGAGGACCTAGAATGACAAACACTTAAACCTTTTTACCCCACACACCTTTTATGGTACCAACCACACATCGGTTTATGTCCCAACAATCAACATCCCCACATTCCTTGTTATACACTAGGTCACTTCGTGAAGAATCCAAATAAAAACTATCGTTGTCCTTTTCGTCTATTTTTAGAAACAAATCCGGGTTTGTTGTACTCTCCGTATGTACTTTGTTACCTTATTCGTTCATATATTTATACATGAATATCAATAGCTGCACCTTTATATTTTATATTCTATTAGTAAATTTTTATTTAATTCAAAGTTATTTAAATTGTTATTAGGGTTTATGTTTTATAGGTATGGTTATTATACCCCTTTAAGTCTAGTGGTTCATTCTAATTGTTATTAGGGTTTATGTTTTATATGACATATGGAAACCAACATGATGTTTTTTGTGTCGTTTACTTGATACACTTTGTTTGTTTGAAACGTTACATTCTCATATGCATATTTTAATAATGAGATTTACTTGCATTAACCGTGTGCAGGTCCACAATGATGACGCTCAAAGCAGTTTATTCTTGAAACAATGGGCGGTATTCTTTCGAATAGATCATGAGATGCATGCACAATTAAAGGTGATCATACTATAATTATTTAACGAAACCATGGCTTTTATTTATCCAAATATTTTACATCCATTTGCCAAAACCTAGACCCACATTTCACAACACTTAAACTAAAATTCAACACAAGATACATGACTAGAAATAGAAATACCAACATAAACAAGGCGTCGTCACCGCTAAGACAACAATTAACCAAATCGATTACACCATGCCTTTCGACTTCTTTATGAATGATGAAGTTTATGGGCTCGCACCTTCTTCATTACATTGACCAATATCGCGGTGACTTCGCCGGATCTTGGTTTGCGACCGTTAATTCAAATACTTTCCACACAAGAATCAAATGGGTATAAAGCTCCAACTCTCCAATAACATAATCCCTTTCACCACACGTGCCACGATTTCTTGAGCCTTCTTCATCAACTCGCTTCATCCACCATGACAACACTCGCATCCCTTGAAACGAACAATCATCATATCTCTAACAAAACTAGATCCCGCAACACCAACAAGTTCTTCACGAATGGCATAGGTGTAGTCATCCTTTTTCAATTTTGTTTTGTATGTTTTATTGTTTTCCCCTTTGATTGCTATGTGTGTTTTAAATAGAAGGTTTAGTTTAAGTTATAATATAATTAGTGTTGTGTCGATGTACAAAAGCGATGTGTCCGATTGAGTTGATGACCACCCTAGCATTTTGTCTTCCACAAGAAGTAGCATTAAATGACCAACCTTTCACATACACGCCTTTTCATTTTCCCCCTTTTTATTATTACATATACTGGAGTTTACTACTATTAAGATTAAAAATAAAACCACGTCAAACAAATTACGTGTATATATATGAAACCAGGAGGGAAAAAAATATAATAAATTACAAAAAATAAATTACAAATAATAATAAAATAAAATAAGATAAAACTGGAAACGTAAGAATTGCCGGATTTACCTTAATTTTTTTATGAACACTTATTCATATTCTATGCTTACTTACTTGCAATATGTAACTTTTTATTGTTTTTTTATTATTATTTTTTTATTTCTTTTCTTTTTTCTTGCACTTTGCAGGTTTGATTTTTTTTGGGGCATAATAATAAAAGAAGAGGGAACATGGAATAAATTTATTCCAAACGTTCACACATTAAAAAATAGTTCGCTAGGTATAGTGTATGTTTGATTTACCCAAATGTGTATTGTAAATATGACTGAATGCAAATTATATCCACTCAATCCCTACCCCTTTTTGCATACATCACAACTGGACTAAAAGTACTATTGTAATTGTCATGAGTACACTATTTAGTTGCCCAAAGTACCAGTTGCTAGCTATGCACTAGCAAAGTCGTCATAAAAAAAAAGTTTAAAAAAATAGAAAGATGTAAATTAAATCCAGTGAAACCCCAGTCCCTTGTTGCATACATCACCACTTGACTAAAAGTACTACTACGTATACTAGTTGTCATGAGTACACTATTTAGTTGCCCAGTACCATTTGCTAGCTATGCACTAGCAAACTAGTCGTAAAAATAGTTTAAAAAATAGAAAGATGTAAATTAAATCCGGTCAAACCCTGACCCTTGTTGCATACATCACCACTTGACTAAAAGTACTACTCATTATACTAGTTGCCATGAGTACACTATTTAGTTGCCCAAAGTTCCATTTGCTAGCTATGCACTAGCAAACTAGTCATAAAAATAGTTTACAAAAATAGAAAGATGTAAATTAAATCCATCAAACCCCAAGCCCCTTGTTGCATACATCACCACTTGACTAAAAGTACTACTATGTAAACTAGTTGCCATGAGTACACAATTTAGTTGCCCAGTACCATTTGCTAGCTATGCACGAGCAAACTCGTCATAAAAATATTTGAAAAATAGGAAGATACAATAAAAAAAACAAAGTGTGGGTGGGTACTTATTTGGGGTTGTGATCCACTTGTCCATTGGAAAGCAGACAATTGTCATAACTAGTTTGTCGAAATTTCGTGTCTATATATGACGCTATGTAACAAAAGCAGTTTTGGTATCTCTATTAGTGATAGTATTAGAAAAGCAAACATAACGATGTCTACCGGCATGGTTTTATGTGATGAATTACCAATGTTTGGTGGCTCAAAGTTGTTAAAAGATATTACGATCGCGTACTACTGAGGTGAATTGGAAGTTGCTTTACGTGATGAAGCGGATCATAGGAGGAATCTTGTTGAAATTAGAAATTTGTGTCAACCGTAGACAACAAATGATAGCGGAAGTGGAGCTTTTATGCGGGTCGGATTGTTGGTTGCCAACTATTAATCACTGTTAAGGATGCAAAATGAGGATCTGGTGAGAGTTCCAAACTTACTTTTCTTGGTTTAGAAAACATGGCCGTGTTAAAGAGTTGAATGGTTTAATTGAAAAGTTGGAGTCAATGGAGATTTGATGTGCTTTGTATTAATTACATGGAGCTGCGCCTTTTGTTTATTAGGGGATCGTTGTTACATTTGGAGTCACTTATCTCATCTTTGTATAGTCTGTATGTCATGTTAACCTATGGATGTGATCCCTTTTATGTTACTAGTATATATTTGTTTGCGTAGTTATTCAATCGTAATGCGAGATAGTAAGTCACTTTACAAAATAAAAAACTTACTAATAAAGTAGTAATATGAAGATGAAATTTTATTTAGTTAAAAAAAAGTCATAGTGTGGGTGGGTAACTTGTTTGGGGAATGCATGCCAATGAGACGATTCTAATAATGGTAGTAAGAATTTTTGTGTCTCGATAATAGAAGATGATGACGTGTTGAGTTACATGCTTATTTATGTGTTAGAATAATAACCCTTATTATATCATTAAAAAAAATTAAATAAATACAAAAATTAAAAAAAAAGGACATAATTTGAACAACACAGTTGGGGATATATGCGCCAAAAAATTAGTAACAACTGCTACAAGTGTTAAAAAAGTTAGTTTTTAGTACAAATTAATTTGGATTGAATTGGGGATACAAACTCGATTAAGAGTTACAACTGCTGCCGCGAAAGGAGGCTACATGGTTTGAACAAATTCTTAAGTTTGTTCACATGTAAATCCCCAACCACTGCTAGCGTCGATCTAACCACTGCTAACGTCGTTGTACCCAATGCTAGAGTCGCAAAAACCACCGCTAGTTTCCACGCAAAAGCAAATTTGTTTGTGTTTACGTAATCATTTATTTTCAAATACCAAAAGGAGAGAAAATCGCATGTAAAGATTCACGTTCCTTCCCAAGTAATTTTATGTCAAATATAGCAGAGCAGTCTAGGAGGCTAGGCACGTGCCTACCCACAAAAAGCTTAATGAAAATTAATGATAACGCGTGCACGAACAGTAAAATCCTCGCTATAAATCGCGAGGTAAATCAAGGGAAAGTCCGAAAAAGCAAAAGGAACCATTCCTTCACCTACAAAAGATTTCCACCGCAAATCGTGCAACCGAAATATTTTAGAAACACCCAAGAGAAGTTGAAGATGTTATTGAGAAAGAGAACACGATGGTACACAGTACAATAAGGATACATACGGACGTCAACAACAACTCGTTGCCCACGCACGACCGTTTCCAAAAAGCCCATACATAGCCTAAACCTTTACCCCCTCCCCCAAAACAAATAAGCGCAAAGCTGATGCTGCGACACCTAAAACATGTTCTAAAATGACTACTAATAACGATTAGTCGTTCTAAAATGACGACTAATAACCCATCTCCGCGAAAATTCACAGCACACCTTCACCCAAAACCCATATCCATTCAAGTTGTGGTAGTCTGCCAGGACCATATGCATACCAAAGGTGGGAGTTTAAACCTATTAGACTCTTATTAGCAATATGGGATCTTGAAAGTGCAGGCATTTCCTTCGTAACCTCGGCGTTCGAGAGCGGAAGAAGGAAATAAATCATGGGAATTGAGTCATGGGAGTGATAATAAATGTTCGGCAGATGGGTCCCGTAGGGAAGGGCGACAAAAGGAAGTTAGGGGTAACGAAATACGTAAACTAGCCCCTAACTAACAAGAAACTTCCCTAAGAAAGTCAAACAACAGAGGATGAAAACTATGCCTTCTTCCTTTGTTGGTGCAACCCGGCCCCCATTCAAGTGTGCGTCTACTAATTCATGCATATCTGGTTGGATAGACTGGGTCTAAGGAAAAATGACCAGCTTGCGGGAGCCGGGATAAAATAAAAGTTGCGCGGGTGGAAAGGTACATTACCAAAAGCCCTTCCTATACCGCGCAGAGGGGGCATATTAGACGGTAAACCCCCTGAAAGGCCCTTCGAAGTTGAAAGGCCTATCTAACTCCTCAGGGAATCCCATGGGGTGAATACGGCGGGGCCACGAGGAAGCAAGCCACCGGAACTCCTTGCAAAAACAGATAAAGGCAAAAGACCCGCACCGGGAAAGCCAGCGGAAAAAAAGAGTGTTAGCAATAGACAAACCAGTGGTAGTATAAGTCGCCTACCACTGCTAATGTACTTGTCACTGCTAGTATGATTGTGTGGGATGAATATGTAATATTCTAGAATGTCTTCGGTAGGATGTTTTGTATTAGATAAGTATTGTAAGTATTTTTATCTTGTACAGTAGTTAGTGTATTTTTTAAAGGACTCCTTAGCCTATTAAAGGAGGTCCTAGGTTTGAGTTATATATAAGTTTTAGTATTATCCAGAGTCGATACACTTCAAGGTTGTAAACGCCAATACTATTCAGAATATTCGTGTATTAACAACATATCGAGGTGTTTAGTGAGAACAACTGTTCGTTAATTATTATTCTTCTTAAGGAGTACTAGGTTGTGTTCGTTTAGTCAGCTTCTATAGTAGATCCTTCGCTAAACTGGGATTAAAAACAGATTTTTATGTCAATGGACGAAACTATTTTAAAGAACATCGCTCATTCTAAAAACATCAACATCTTCACTTGGACAGAAGCACATAACGGCATCAGGTTATCAGATGTGTAAAGTGACATTCGTTTGAGTGGATTATTTTGAGCTTTATGCGACGTTTGTAAACATAAAAAAAATGCTACACTGCTTTTATGCTCGATTACTTAAATTAAATATCTCGGATTAATAAATGAATTGGTTGTATAGTTACAACTGCTAGTTGTTTTTTACTATCGCTTTTGTGGGTGAAGCAGGATAGTCGTTTACCATCGCTTGTAGTAAACTTACAACAACTAGTTAATTTGTACTAGTGTTGAATGTTAAACCCTGTATTTTTGGAAGTGTGCATTGTCCCAAGTTGGTAGTTATTAGTAGGTTGTAGAATACGAAATGTATGTCTAGAAGGAGTCGTGGGTTTATAAAAGTAGTCCGTATGGAAAACAAGTTGCCCTAAGAACAAAATTAGGTTGCCAAAATTATTTTGGGTAACAAGCGCTTGTTGCCCAGATTAAAAAATGGATAATGGGATAACGAGAAGAGATGAAATAGTAAATACGTTGACATACAACGCTTGATACTGAACAACCAACTACATATTACGATTACTACATGGTTATAACTTTAATTGTTACATATTCTATAACCACTTGATTGATAACATTCATCTACTACGAAAAATCTAAGCAGGTCCAATGCTTCCTTCCCATACGGACATCGTACTAAAACCACTAACCTTCATTCCCATTTAGCCCGATCCGTAACTTCACCGAACAAACTGTTGAAAATGGCATTGATATATCATTAACCAAATCAAGTGATAATGTGTAAAAGGAACATGAATATAATGGTAAGTTATAAATAAAATATACTATAGATAGCACGGTCTGTATGATTTAACAAAAGAAGAGATTCTTTGTATGGAGTGATGTAGAAAGATCTCGTATCTCCTAACATTCCCATGCTGATAAATAATTCAAGTTCTTTGTTGTACACGAATACCGAGTGACCCAAATGGTTGCCAGTGTACGCTTCCACTATTGGAGCCTGATCCTTTGTAAACCCAAGAAAACGAACAGATAATAGGGTAGGGATGGCAAAGAGGCTTCTAAATGATCTTATGGCAAAGCCATTCACGTCCACCAACCATCCACAAAACAATGGCATATCGTCATCAATGATCATACCAGAAATCACTAGAGAGGTTCCAAGATCGAAAACATAGAATGGAACTGGGAGTTCATTTTTTAAAATATGCGGTAGGTCTATAACTTTAAATTGGTTGGTTACCAAATCAAACGAAATCAACATATAAATCTTGTACATAACACCGTCCTCATTAGTTAAATTTTCACTACCAGTCCAATAGATAAAATGACCTACAACTGCCTGACTTTGACGTTTCAATTTGATAGTTTCACGAGGGGGTGGAAATTTTCAAGGCATGTCCACCTTAACGAGTTGAAAGAAAAGATGACACATACCGAAACCACTTTGGAAAAGCAGGATAGGAGACCTTCACGATCGTCGGGTCAAGAGTGTCCGGACGGACGGCAAAACCAAAACAAATCTTTTACATTCAATTTGATGCGTGTAAAGCGGGACATGTCTTGCTAGTGATTTTTAGATTGCGGGTTCCAAATAATGACATTAGATTAGAGCCATAAACAAAACACGAAAGACCATTAGAATTGCCAACCGCAATCATAGATGAAAGCATTAAATCATGCAAGTACCGTAGCTGTTAGTTTGTTCATTAAAAGCTAACATAAAACCTTTGTGACCCCGATCAAATGTTAGCGTAAAAACCACTCATCGTTCGAGAAACACCGTAATTAAAGATGAAAAACCACAATTTATACTAGCCTTCCATAACTTGCAAACACTACGAAGTGGAGTATAGACTTAGGAGGTAGCTGCGAATGATATCTAGTTGAACATCCAGTGGGATATAGTCGGACATTTTTTAAACAAAAGCGTAAAGATTGGGATAAAGATACAAGTGAATAGACCAAAGAAGAAAGAAATATGTTGTTAAACAAATTAAGAAAGATTTGTATTGAAGAAAGAGATTGGCAAAGAAAACATTTAAGGACATGTACCGTGATGTACTATAGGGCAACCAAATATTAAATTCGGTATATACCAAAAAATTAATAAAGTATACATAACCCATAATATATAGAAGTGGTTTGCAAAGCATAGGCCTTTTGTATATGTGCACGGGTATTAACTAAAGAAATGCCGTTGAGTTAAAAAATATTATAATAATCGACTAATATATAATAGAAGTAAAAATACCTACGAGATATCGTTGAAAGAAAAATACTTCACATGTCAACATTAGACAATAATTATGGGTCAAACGGACATTAAGGGTTGTACCTTGAAAGACCGCTATCAAATTATGTATTCAACCTTGTGCTTCGAAGTATTCAAGCATTCGTTCACGGTAAGCTAAAGTTGTTTGAAAAGAGTCGTCTACTTCTGAGGTCGGTTACGAGCAATCTGTACAAAATAATGCACACCCATACTCCATGATCACCATACAACTCCGATTATTTTGGTACTTTTGGACACTTGTATGTGATTTTATAATCCCTGATATGCCCTTACTATGCAAGTACCCAGCGTTTGTTAGAGTACGATTTAAGTGTGTTTGTAACTTTCTCTTGGAACCTCGCAACCACTGCTCACCTCCGAGGTTGACCCAAGAGAGTCATAAATGTAAACAACTCCAGGCGGATATGGAGCTCACAGAGTACCCAGTGTTTTGTATTTTCATTCATGGGAAAATACACGATATATAAAACAAATGCATGATATTATAAGTTGGTTATAACGATGAGTGGTATATGTACGGTAAGAGTCGCATAAAATGACCTTTGCAAAATTTCGCCAAGCCATTGGGGTATGTTGTGCCATCCGAATAAGTGGTAGGCATGTTGCCACCTAGGATTTGATTGCGAAAGTACACCCGCCAAAGCTCAATCTGCATCGGTGGTCTAAACAACCACATCAATTCAACCCATGCATCCAAGTGTTGCGGACGGATAAAGCAAATCAAAGCTGTAAACATTCGGTTTATAAATAACAAAGCGAAATAATAAACAAGTGTAGTAGACCAGGCTAGGCATCGGGTTTACTCACTAACTCATTAAGCCACCACGATGCGTCTTCAACACATGCCAAGGCTACCCAAAATCCCTATAAGCAATAACCGCACCGAGCCCCAAGGAAACCTATAAAGTAATGGTTCTTTAAGCTTCAAATACTTGCGAAGGTAATCGAACGATAACCTTCTTCTTGTTGCATTTGGTGTCGTAAAGTTCCTAAAAATAAATATATTCAATAACATACACATAATGACAATGATGTTATTGGATTAACAAACAAAACCTACCTCTACAAACGGTTCAATTGTGGGCTAAGCAGGCGACTAAGCGGACACGTTAAGGATTTCGGATGTTTCGAAAACAAAGTTGAAAGATAGCGAGAAAAAAAAGATTCGTTTGATTATAATTTAATAAGGTGATGTACATCCGAAATGGCACCGGATAATAGCCTCGTTAATGACACCTGCGATCTTGTAAGGCGGCGGCAAGGAGTAGGCGATGTTTTGATACCCCATTTTCCGAATTGATGACCCAAACAACCTCGCGTAAGTTTGTACAATGCGCCTTCTTTATCGAGGTTGTCGTTCAATTTTACTCTCTTTCTTTTTTCGTATTCATATCGGAGAAAAGATCTTCCAATGAGGTTTGTCATTAGGACCTACCACATTTGTAAATGACACTTTGTTGGGTTTAACACGAGATTCGTGGGCTTCATCGTCTTTCTTTGTTGGTGTATCTTCTAGGCTAACCACATCAACATCATTATTCTTGGATTCAAGGCCAACAAAGCAATTTTTGTCAACCACATCCCCTTGTTGATCATCACAATCCATTAAATCTAAAGACGGAAGACACAATTTTGTATCGACGCTTTTGTTAACATTATCTTGGGAGGAAACAGGTGTGTCATTTTGGCCAACCACATTTACATATGGTAGGTTGTTGTCTTTAAACCGACATTTGAGAATATAGTATGTTACAAAACAAAGACATTAAAATATTTTATTTATCGGTGATGTTTTATCGAGAATGTAGATACCTCATGAGCTTTGTTGGTGGGTGTTCCTACTTACATCCGCACATAATCAATATTGCTAACGGTTCAGTTGGCAAGCCAATTGTTTCGAACCACATCTTGTCGTCCGTTATCACAATCCATTGCATCTACGTAATTATCACCCAAAACTTTTTCATCGTTTATGTAAGACGACCAATCATTACCACAATCCGGTTCTTCTTTGAATGTTAAATATATATACATAAGTAGGGACGTATGCTATAGCCGATATTTAAAGCTGTAACTAAAATATAACGTACAATAATGGGGTCACCGGGTATTTTATTTTCCTCTTTAGGTGCAACTGGTGGAAGTTGAGTACTACTTTCACCTCCATATTCCATTACAGGACATTTTTGGGTCATGGCACAAGCTTCAACAAGCATACCAAGGTTACATGGTTGCGTTTCTTTAAGCCCGTCATCATTGTCAATGTCCGTTGCATGGTCCGCATGGACAACCTTATCCCCGTTAGGGCCTACAATATGAGACGACGTGGCATGTATCGACCAATGTTTGATATAAGTGTGGACACGAACGATTATTTGAGTTTGGTATAAACATTGGAGGTAAAGCGAAAAGTAAATACAAACCTTGGATCATCGATGTAACGTCGTGGTCGTTTGTGGTGGCACAACTTTTAGATTGCTCGGGATCAACAAAGACATCATTATTAAGACCCAATAGTTGTTGTAATTTTGAAAGTCTGCTTTTCACGGTCATAAACACATCAAGTACAAGCGTGTGTTTCGATCGAATGAATGCCGTTTTCTATAATCAAAACTTTTTTCCAAATCCAAGAACTCACGAAATAGACCCCGTCGAATGAGTAGTTCCTGTTCAGGCAACATTTAAATTGAAATTGTCCATGCACAAGTTTAAATTGAAATCGTCCGCGAATTCATTCAATGCTCATTGTCTTGTAACCATAATGCATCTGGAGCAGACAAACCTCTATAAATTGGCACCGGCAATACACCACGGTTGCTTCATTTCACTTGTGTTGCAGAAAGTTCAAGAATGGAGTTGAATCCTAACAACAACAAAAAAATTAAAATACAAATAAAAAATAAAATTATTGATATCTGTGAAAAATTCGGTACAAGTTAGTGGGTCAAGAATGTAAGACGTGTGATGCATACCGTCCAAAGAGGTTACAACAGTCAGGTTTGAAACTTTGAAAGTCCTGATCAAGCAAGACCACGTGGAATGACCTTATTGTCTTTCACCCACCAAAGTGAGCTTTTAGGATAAGTCTCCAAAATCCAAATCTGTAATAGCCACAATCATCATCTCAGAAACGTGTACTTATGTAGCTATCGCTTTTGAAAATGTTTCAAGGTTTACCAAAGTAAAAGTCACCTGCTTAGGATGAAACAATACCTTTATGGTTACAATTTAAAAATAAATCACAAACTAAAATGTGTTATAATATTTTTGTAATCTAAATTACGGGTAACTTTTATATTACTTGTATACTGAGAATAAAATACCAAGATTTCATAACAATAAAACAACAACATTAATTTTAGGTACTTTTGAAATGAATAAGTAATAGCACAACAAAATAGAATCAACGACTTTTAATAACTTTGTTTTGTAAAGAAATATGTTATCAAAGCTAGACATTCATACATTAGTACAAACCATCGAGAATTCTAACCTTGAAAGCCCAAGCGAACCGTATAGATTGTATGTGGCATTGAACTTTTGGTTTTTTTTCAATTTTAACAAATGATCTTTTCGTGAATATGAACAATATTGACAATCCTTTGATAAAATTTATGCCACACATATTCACCCCAAGGAAATACATTCCGTGCTTCAAAATCATCAACCAAGGACAATAAGTGATTATGGATGCAATTCCATCTTCTTTTCCCATAAACACCAACTCAGACTATCAAGAAACACACCCTAACAAGATCCTCATCGAAAGAGATAACCACCTTTTCCCATCCTTTTTCCGTCATTAACAAGTTCCAAAAGATCAATTGCATGTACATTTGTTATACCACTACTCTTTTTCGGAAATACACGATCGAAAAATGCACTAGATCGTTTAATCGGTTTTAAAACTTTGCCAAATCGAAACCACGTTATCGACAAAATTCTTCGGGCCAAACCTTAACGAATGATCCCCAATTTGGAATTTTAGTGGAGGGAATCGGAGGAGATGTTAGAAACATATACCGGTGTTGCAAAACATAATGCATCGAGGCGGTCATTCTCACACGACTTTATATCCAACCATGGACCAACATCGTTTGCACGAACAACCTTTCGCGGTTTTCATTCTTTGACAAACATAGTTTAATATTTTGCAAACAATTTCAATGTAGAACTAAGCTGTGATTTTACAATTGTACAACTTTAATTTTGTCATATGGAATTATCTGATAAAATTAATTAGGGTTTAGAGGGTTTTGTGAATAAGATGTGGTTTGTGAGTGTGTGCGCGTGATGTAGAAGAAGACGTTTAATTGTAGAAGCGTGATGTGAAGAAGGCGTTTAATTGTAGAAGTCGTTAGAAATTGTACAAGAAGATGTTTGATTGTGTGTGTGCTGTGGCGTGATGTTGTGTGCGTTATTATTATTAGTTTTATAATACAATCGGTGTAAAATGACCATATTATCCTCGTGTATAAATACAAGTTGCCCAATATTATATAGTTGCCGAAAATACAATTTGGTTGCCCAAAAACAATACCTTGCAATACATGACATATACTCTCAAAATCGTACTTGGTCATACCTTTGTCGGACACGTGGCACCCCATGGTTGGATACCAGAAAATCGTTGGGCAACTGGTCCATTTTCATACGGCAAAAGAGCGTGGTCCGGAAAGTAATAAGCCTCAGGGCGCACAGTCTATTTGACTAATTTTCCCATAGTAATATTTCATTTCAATGCTAAGAGCGATACAAAGGATTGGATATATGATACAAATGTAGATTAACAATACAAAGTACATGTCTCCATGAGAAAACTTGATTATGGGATACACGAGAGTGATGAGTGTCAAGACGATGATCACGAAGGCGATATAAACCATGATGATGAAATTCTTCCTTGGTTTTGATTTGAGATGAGATGAGAGGGAAGATGAAGTTTGAATGAGAGATATTTTGAAAGTGGAAGATTTGAAAAAAATAGGGTTTGAGCGGAAGAGGTTTTATGGGGAAGGAGGAATTTTTGAGATTTGTGTTTTGTTTTATTATTAGAAAGGTTTGATATTTAGGTTAGGATAACACATATTTATATACCTAGATTTTAGACGGAAGAGAAACACGTATGTAGGAAGGTTTTCTAATGAAGCCACGTATATTACTAAAACATATGTTAAAACTAGAAGAAAAAAAATATATAACCATATGGATTCCTATGCAAGCATACTTATTCTAAGCTAATGTTATTTAGAGATAGGTTTTAAGAAACTCATGCCTCAAATGCAATTATGAGTGTCCTTTTCTTTTGACAGAAAAATGTCAATAAACAACTCCGGTTCCTTCGAGATCTAGGTTGTAGTTTTAAGATACCTTCTTAGGAAAGGTAATTTTATTACCAAGGAATTCCTATGGCTTGATTAAAATGAGCTTTAACTAAACAAAATGAAAAGAGAGGTTAGTGCAATTTTGTAAGATAAAATAAGAAATAAAAATATGATGTTGTCATTCAATCAACATCCTACAAAAGTGTTTTTAAGACATGGTGTTTGTTTTTTAAAACCTTCTTTGTAGTTTTCAATTATACACGGATCGTGTCAAGTTTTTAAAGTACAATATACTCTAAGAAACTTGGTAACGAAGCTCTAGTACCAATTGTGGAAAACTAGAAGGGGGGGTTGAATAGTTTTACCGATTAAAACTTCGTTTTAAACTATTTAGATCGACTTAAGTCAATCTATTTAAATGTGTGTGTTGGATGTTGATGGATAAGCATATAAATAAGTAAAGCAAAGATAAAGAGTAAGAAGCACAAAACCACAACGCGAGTATTTATAGTGGTTCGTCTACAAGGACACCTTCCTTGCCCTACTCCACTCCCCGAGTCACCTAATCGAGAGTTCGTAATCACTACACAACACAAACTCCTTGTGGCGGAGAAGCCTTTACAACGTCAACTACTCTTTATTCGGTACAAGGCTAGACACCAGGTTCTTCCACGAGGTAGAACCAAACCTATCACAACGTCGCCTACACTTTATCCGGTACAAGGCTAGATACCGAGTTCCATTACTAAGAAGGAACTACTACCCAACACAACACAACACCTATCCCAAAGAGATCCACTCCTTATTACAACATCAACAAGGATATCAATATCCTTTGACCCAAACTAATCTATCTTGTACATTGATTCACCATATTGAATGTACACCCTAGGCACCTTTCACTAATGCCTTTGACACGACACCTAGTCACCCTTCACTAATGCCTTCAACACGGACTTTCGGCACCCTTCACTAATGTCTTTGACACGGATCTTGGAACCTTTCACTAATGCCTTCGACTTGACCCTTTAGACATCTTTCACCTATGTCTTCAACACAACACTTCTAATGAGAGGAAAGAACTATCAACAAGATAACATCAAGAGTCTTGATGATGACGAAGCTTGGCAACCCATGGACTTGAGCTTGCTCGACTTCAAGAGGTGGTGATCTCGCCTTTAAGAGGAACCTAGAGAATCACACAAACACAAAATCGCATAGAAAGATCCTTTGGATCCGAGGTTAGAGAGTTTACAACACTAAGAGAATGTGTGTGAAAGGGTGAGTTACAATGTAGAAATGGCTTACTATTTATAGACAAAAATCACTCATGCTCCACGGATCCGTGGATCCCTTGCTTGAGGATCCGTCCAGTGTATTCACGGGATCCGTAGGATGCTCCTCCTAAATAGGTTGTGGGTCATGGATCATGGGTCATGGACTTTGGATCATGGGTATCCACATAGATACAATATATCTAGAAGATCCAATACATCTAGTCAATGGGTCCTGGGTTAGCTCCATGGGTCATGGATAATACCCATTATGACTTCATGCATGATGTCATGCAATGGGTCATGGGTTATGGGTCATGCTACATGGGTATGGGTCATGGAATTTGGGTTTTAACTAACTACATTCAATGTATCTAGTTAGTAGGTTAAGTACTTAGATTCTTACCCATTACATTGCCCATTACAATATATACTAAGTATGTATAGATATACTCATTATGTAAACACTAGTTGTTATATATATGCATTTCTATAAAATTTAAACACTATTACTTGTTTAGTGTTTTGTATGAAAACGTAAGTGTGTTAGTAAACTATTGGCTCAAACTATTTACGTATTTATTTGTTTCGTTAAAATGATTTTACGTTTGTTATCGACAAAACATTAGAAGATCGTGAAATATAAATAAACGCGTTTTACTACTTATTTGTATTAACAAGATTGATTCGGTCGGTTTGTGTCTGCTGGAGTTTTTGGTCCGTTCGTGGGAGTTTCGAGTTCGTGTTCGGGTTTGTGTATCGATTTTAATCGTAGTCTTTGTGTTTGGAGTTTTTGTTCGTTTGTGGGAGTTGCATGTTATAATTATTTAGTAAAAGTATTAGAAACAATTATAGAATTTTTGCTTGAGTTGAATTATCACATGTTATAACTGCTTCCAATTACGTTTGATCTTTTCACGTTCTATTTTAAACATTATATGAAACAATTATCATAATATCGCATATCGTTAATTGTCTACCGCTAGGAAATTGCCGCTAGAGATGGATACTCGCCTAGTATAATTGGTTGGCATGCCAAGATATAAAGGATTACACAAAACCCTAATAAATAGCTAAGATTTACTGGGTTTTCCAAAATAGTCACTACAAGAAAAAGGCTTTTTAGCGACATATACACTCATGTCGCTATTTGGCGACACGCTAGCGACACTTTAGCGACTCCAACTTCGCCCACGCCGTAAAATGTGCATAAAGTAAGTCGCAACATTTGTAATCGCAAACCGTGTCGCAAATTATGTCGCTATTTTTGCGACATTTAAAAAACATCGCAAACGGAGTCGCCAATTCGCGACATCCAAATAAATGCGACTAAATGAGTCGTTAATTTGCGACTTGGAAAACAAGTCGCTAATTGTGACGCAAATTGTTTCTGACGTACTTGAAAGTCTCTATTTATGTCGCCAACTTAATGTGTATAATTTTTAATTACATCATAACGTATATAATAAAGGATTTTCTGGATTTTTTTTCCCTTCACAAAGGTATGATAACGTAATTAATGAGTATTTTAATTAGTATTGATTCAACAGTAAGTTAATCCTAACTGGACTGAATGGATTTGTGATCCAAAAAACGTTTGTGATGTTGTTTTGTAAGTCATTTTCTCTAGTATCTTGCTAGAGTTTTAATATATATTGCCGTTCAAAAAAAAAGTATTGATTCAATAGTACAATGTAACTTGTCTTAAAATATATTTTTATAACTCATAAATATATCCTTCTTCAGATACTGAATATTCCATTTCCCTTTCCCTTTCACAAAATATATTTTGATATGATATTAGATTGTGTCAGTTTTTAGATTGGACATGAATAAAATAGTGACGTCGAAGAACGATCATATTAATAACGTGAGTTAGGAATAGCGATTGAAATAGCGACATAAAATAAGAAACTCGCTAATTTGGCGTCGTAAATAGCGACTCGTAATAACAACGCCGCTAAATAGCGACAAACATGGCCATATATTTGGCGACATTTTTACAGAAATTGCGACATATCTAACGACGCAAGCAGTGACATGGAATATAATAGCGATTTAAGTAGCCACATATGAACATATGTCGCTATTTTAAATGGCGACATATAGATAAATGTCGCTATACACGTCGCGATCTTTTGCGACGTATATTTACATGTCGCAAAATTCTGCGACTCGTTTCTAGAGACATCTTGATTATGCCGCTAAGCTCCTCGCTAGCATTAAATGCATCGCTAAACACCTCGCTAAAATGCCTTTTTCTTGTAGTGAGTGAGCCTTGTTCATTATTTACCGAACTTTTTTCATTAATTGTATAAGAACTATTAAATTTCAAATATATATCCCATACGTACAATTCTAACATTAATTACAGAAATATTTTACTTATTACATTTTATATATTCTCTGTTAAATCATATCCAAATTCAAATTCAAATCCTAATCGAATATCAAATGGGCCTTAAAAACCTATGAAATTGTTACAATATTCGGACAAGAACACAAGGTTAATGAAAGGAGTGAAATACTTTGACCATTTCAAAATTCTAAGTTTTAGTTATGCAACCGCCTTGAAAGTTGATTGAACGTTCGGATCACCATTGAGGTAATGGTAGTTATTTGATGCACTAAACAATATGCTGATAGCTCAGGGGTGGAGCTATGTTATGCTTGTGGTTGACCAAGGCCTACCCAAAAAAGATTTTAGTTACTACTATCATGCAAATAGATTGTGATAATATGATAAATTTATTCAGTTTATTTACATTTGGCCCACCATAGGTGTAAAGATTGCCCTATCTAATTTTTTTTTTTTTTGTTAATAACCTATTAAAGATCATACTCATTACAAAATCGGTTCGACGAAGAATAAAAAAATACCCTTTTTTTTATTTGACCCGATTATTTTGTCCTTTATAGGCATTGTAACACTTAGACAACCGGTATCCGGTTCAAGTTTTCCTCCATAGATATGCATCTTTAACCAAAGGAGCCCATAACCAAATTACTGGTTTCGCTGTTGCTGCTGTCGTTGATGTGTGTCACAAACGACGATTTCAATCTCATGATCTTCTCGATATGTGCTTTTTTTGTTCGGTTTCACAGTCTGGTCCTTGTCAAGTGGCTTGTCCTATAAGAAGCATAGCTTCTTTTTATTTCTACGAGACTTAAACAAAAGATCCATAACAAGATTGTTATAATCTTATCTTCGATTCGTTCAACGACTTAATCAAAATAAAAAACAACAAAAACAAACCTACCCGAGACCAATCTCTTGATCTTGAAGCTGATTCGAGAAAATTAACGGGTTATATGGGTGGACGAGGATTGGTAGAAAGGATGAATGAAATTAGTTGAGTCTTTGATTCGTTTTTGATGATGAAAAGGGAAATGATAAGCGATTGATTGATGAGAATTGACTGAGATTAATGTTATCAAGTCGATGTTAAGAAGCATTGGGCTTTACAGATTTGATGCGGGAGTTCAAATTGTTGAGATGAGAGAAAACGTTTTGGTGAGAAAAACGTTTCTGTGATGAGGATGGTCAAAATCAAAAGGCTGTTGAGGTGGTGATGGTTGGTGTTTTGTGTGAAGTGGAGTTTTAACCGGTTAGTTTAGAGTTTACCTGCTATTGTGGGTACTAAATGTATCATAGAGACAAAATAGACAAGTTAAGTGGCCAAAAGGGCTATTTTTTTTTTTCTTCGTCGAATCTTTTTGACAAGATGACGCTTTAATAGGTTATTAACCCTTTTTTTCCATCCAAATTGACTTAATATGTTAATTATTGAAATCCTATGAAAAATAAACGTTATGAAAGTTTGATCGGTGTGGAGTGAAATATATGATTGGTTAGGCTTTCAAACTTTTACTGCTTAAGATGAAAATGTTAACAATCACTCTTTAACATTATGATAAAAATTAAAATTATCGATAGCTATCGTTAAGCAAACAGTAATTTATAAATCTTAGGGTTATAATAATGTTGAATGTTGATATTTGTTATATTAAGTTTTTACAATTTATACAACTATTTTTTCGAAATCATTTTTGTATTGGCCCACCCTGCTGGTTTTTGTTACTGTGATAGCTGATCATGGTTCTTATTCTGATGCTAATCCATGCATTTACTAAATGAAGCTATGCGTAAGTTGTTTGATTGAACGCCTGAATGAGTTATATTTCCTTTACCAAGCAAGCTTAGATAATCGCAGTATCAGTCATACAGTATATAATTAGTTAGTCTGATAAGGTTCATGCACAACTACACAATCTTAGGTCCAGATGATGACTTACACTGATTAAATCCAAACCCTAATTGATTGACGACTAGTGATAACATCAAATTTACCTGATATTTTATATATCAGAGTCCCATGTTTATGGCCCCATTTGTATTAATATGATACTTTATTCATTCATATTTGTTCATATTTACATTTCAGGATAAATGAGGCGTTGGAGCGAGAAAAGATGGAAAAATTGGCGAACATGTGCAAAAATATAATCGAAGATAGATTACAGTAAGTGACACAATTGATTACTGTTGTAACACATACCACGAGGGCCAAAGATTTATGTGTGATGGTTACGCCGTAACTCGTTAATAATGTTACGCATAAATACGGTATCGAGAAGGATACGGCGTAACCAACTCTTAAGGTTCTGTTGTAATTAATTAATGTGAAGGTTACGGCGTAATGTGGTGATTTAGTTACGCCGTAATTAATAACTTGGGCGCGAAGGAGTTGAAGTCCAGGGCTGGAAGTGACAAGTTAATTCGAAGTTTTATTAAGTTCAAGGCCTAAAAGTAAAAATAACAAGTACGATGGAGGACTTAAGCTGGGCGAATTATATGAAGAATTAATTATCACAAGGACATGTTATAAAAATAACAAGAACGATGAGGGGCTGAAACCGTACATATCTTATAAGTTTTGTACTTATAAAGGCATATGGACTTGATATGAAACACGCGCTACTTCAGGGGCTAAACGCGGACAAAGGCATGAAAGTTTAAAAATGGATGACATAAAAAGTATGAGATAAATTAGTTACGGCGTAATTCAAATTTAGTTACGGCGTAACTAAATAATTTAATTACGACGTAATTGTTTGAGATCCGAATTTCTTTGCGTCGTCATTGGTTACGGCGTAATTAGCCTTATAGATTATGCCGTAACCTTGTCGGGGCCTATAAATACAGCCCTAAATCTGCATTTTTAAGTATCTCTCTTCACCCTCCAAGGGTCGATTAGGCACCACTCAGGCAATTTTCGTAGTTCAAGCCATCTTTCAAGGAGAATTCACGAGCAATCATCATCATTATTAGCTTTACATAAAGTAATTTGTAACAAACAATATGTTTAATTCTATACATGTTTTATTCATCATTTTTGGTATAATTTACTTTATGTTTGGCTAAGCCCCTTTGGTGCTAGCCTAGTTATGATTCCTTAATTGTTTTGTTTATGTTTTCTCACTTCTATTATTGCTTCTGGTGTATGCATGCATAGTTCGCTGGTAGCCACATTTGCTTTGGTAGTTTTTAGGACCGATTGTACTTCCTTGTTTAGGAGAATTAATCAAAGGACCCTAGAGAAGTAGGTTGCGAGGGTTGATAAGAATTGACCAAAGGACTATCAATCCCTTTCATGCGAATTGAGCAAAGGATCAACTTCCGGAGGGCGAAACTTAAGAAGTTAGGGATGTGTGTCTAAGATGCTAGCACCAGGGCACACATTATTACGAATCTTGCATGTGGGCACCTAATTACTTAGCATAGGTTACCGTGGATCTCCGTTTTGAAGGGTAACACCTTTGATACGTGTAGGGGCCTATGTGTAATAGGTCGATTTAATTGACCAAAGGAGTCCGCGAATCTAAACCCCAGCAAGCGATAGAAAGTATTAATTAGAAAATATAGACATAACATGATAGGATGGATAATTAGGCTAGAACACTTTCTCCATACTGTTTACAACCTCAATTTATTTCCGCTATTTCATTTCTTGTTTATTTAGTTCAATTAATCATAGTTGTCAGGATCCCGATCCTGATCTTAGGATCTTACGATTTTACGATACTGCAAAGCAAAAACGATCCAGATCCTACATAGGATCTTTGCAGGCTTAAGATCTTATAGGATCCCGATCTTTACCATATGATCTTACCATCTAATCCGATCCGATCTTACTTTTCTCAGATTACAAACTAAAAAACTACAAATTTATGGGTTGTTTCTTTGTAGAATTCAAAAAACAACATGTTAATCTTTTTAAACATTTTATAATTATAATTTAGGACATCATTTATATGAAACAGTCATAGTATTTTATTGTTATAATGTATTAGAATTTGTAAATTTGTATAAAATTACATAAACTATTAAGAATTAACATTCGAGTAGGATCTTACGATCCCGATCCGATCTTACGATCACGATCTTGCAAAGACGAAAACGATCCTGGGTAAGATCCCGATCTTGACAACCTTGCAATTAATCTTTCAACATTATTCTCTTAAAAGACGTGACACTGGACTTAAATAGAATCAAAAACTGCATAGCTCTTGGGAACGACCTCGGCTTTACCACCTTATGTACTACGCACGACCAGGTTCACTGCTCGTTAGTGCAATAGGTAGACTAGACATTATAAATTTAAATCCTGGTCGGAAATCCTGCATCAACTAGGATACTCGGAAACGCCGCCGGGATGCCGTATCACGTACCCGAAACATCCCGGATACGGAAAACGCCGAGAAAGCATGGGAAACGTCCTCGTTAAAAGTGGAAACATTTCTTCAATTGGGGTATTGATCCTTATCTAGAAGCGTTTGGAAAAACTTTTTGGCCCAAAAGTCACGTTTCCTATGATAGATAAAATTGGTAGATATGAAAATGAGGTAAAGAGATACACCGCTTAACGCGCCTTACATTCGAAAATAATTTTCCGCGACTACTATTGTGGTGGTGGAAGGTACTTTGTTGAAGGTGAAGATGTACAAGAGATACAATGTTTACGAGGAGTAGAAACATAAAACAAAGCATTACTATTGTTCTCAATAAAATACATTATAAGGTTATGTTATACGTCTCCATGGCCCACCACAAAAGGGGTAAAAGTATTAAACATTTCTTTTGTCTCTCAATTCTGAAGATAACACGGTTATTTTATTAATTGTTACTCCATACATTTTGCCGGTTTAATACTTTTGACATTAAACTTTATATTTTTGTTTTGTACTTTCGCGTTTATAGTTTTTAATATAAACAAAATTATAAAAATAAAAAACCGGAAAAAAAATCCAAAGGTACAACTTGTAAAAAGAGATCTTTATAACCTACCTTATACTGTATTATATTGTAGATGTACTTTACTTCTACTTTTTTTTCTTTATATTTAAGATATATAAAATACTTTACTATTTTTAGTGCTCTACTATCCATGTTGGGTTTTTTTAGTTAAAATGCCTTTACTTAAATATTTTTTGATTTTTTTTTTTTGATAATTAAGAGTTTTTAATTAATGATTACGAGTAACATTTGTTTGAATTTTTGAATGTCGTATAATTTTCTTTTAAAGACAATTAATCATATACTTAAATATTATAGAACACATAAACGCTTTCCCGCCATACCCGTTTTTGAATTTTAAAATCTTGCCGCTTCCGACATCCGTACTGTCCCTCGTCTTTGTTCCGTGCAACTTAGATTGACGAGCTAGGGCAACGCCGTGTTGATCAGTTTTTGTGTATGATACACACGAGGTCTTTAACTTTTGCTCATTATATTTGAAATTAGATTTCGTGATGGTATTCTTGAAAAACAAATTATACATTGAATTCGTTGATACTAATGTCTAGTTGTGCGGTAGACAACTAGTTTTTCCTTCACCTAACCAAATACAATTTTTGTATTTAACATTTCACTATCATGTTTATACAAGTTATTGTCGTTATTACTTTTTCAAACCATGAAATTCGACTAATTAACATTGCATGCTTAGAGTCAACGGTGAGGAAGTATCCTAATATTGTTTTCAAAATTTTGGACTATAGTATTTGTCGTATTTATTAATTTATTACAATAAGTATCAATATTTTTATAAAATATGACGTGTTAGTCTGTTAGAGGTGTCGAAATGTGTAGATTGGATGTATATGGTAGGAATGATTTCATTTGCCAGATTAAATATTTAGACAGGCAAGTTTCTTATTAAAATACAATAATTTAGAATGTTGCAACTTGCCCTAATATGTTATCACAATTTCTTTAGTCCTATAATGTTTCAAATTTTTTTCATCATTCTAAAATAAACTATCTCATACCGTCGATTTACGTGAGTATTATGCTAATATGTTATCACATTGTTCTTTGATATAAATATAATCGAATAAGTATATCATTAAAACTGAGAGGCCTCAAGTTCAATTTATGTTATGCAAGAAAGAACTATAAAGTGGCAACCTCTAAAAAGAGGGCTTTACTCTTTACCAGTTTGAGTTTATGTGGTGGTGGTGTAATTTTTTTTTTTTTTTTTAAACGGCAATTTTTAACAGGGGTGTGACAAAAGACTTGGACACGGTTAATGAAAGAAGTGAAATACTTTGATCATTTCAAAATTTGAAGTTTTAGTTATATGCAACCGCCTTGAAAATTGATTGAACATTTGGATCAGCATTGAGGTAATGGTAGCTACCTACTAAACAGTATGCTGATAGCTGATCATGGTTCTTATTCTCATGCTAATTTATGCACTCACTAAATAAAGCTATGCGCATAAGCTGTTTGACTGAACACTGAAAGCCTAAATGATTTATATTTCCTCTACCAAGCAAGCTCAGATAATCACAGTATCACACATATATGATTAGTTAGTCCGGTACACATTTTCCTTAAGGTTCAGGCGCAACTACACAATCTTAGGTCTAGATGATGACTTACATATATAAAATCCAAACCCTAATTATATTGATTGACGAGCTAGTGCAGTGCCGTGTTGAGGGGTTTTTTGTGTATGATATACACGAGGTCTTTCACTATGGCTCATTTGAAATTAGTTTTTCTCATTTTGTTTGATACAATATGCAGTAGTAGCAAATAAGCATCATAAAAAGTTTTTAATGCTAATTGGATTCTTTAAGATGTACGTACATATATATCAATTCGAGCCGTCTTTGAGGGTGTCAAGGTGAAATGACCATTTGCGCCTCTGTAATTTTAAGCCCAAAATTTGTCCGTTAATAATTATACGTGTGTGGTATATATTTTTCACGAAGAAAAAGTATTTAGATGGAAAATATCTTAAATGGGTAATATGTTGAAACATTTAGATAACTAATCGTAATATATCTTATAAACAAGTGACACTTTATATATAATATTACTTAGTGAAAGGCGCTCATCATATAATTTCGTGACATGCCCTAAAAATTTCACGATTCATGGGACTACCTAATATCATGATTAATTATTGTTTCAGTTCGATATTGAAACTTTAATGATCATGTCACGCAGAATCATAGCGTTTTATGTAATTTACCACAAAGTGAAAGAAGTAACAACCTAACAAAACAGAACGAGTCATACTTATGCTGCTAAACGCTATAGGAATAGCTAGCTTTTGCATCTATTTTCCACAAAGAACAAAACGAAACTGGTTGCCCTTTCCACCATAATCCTACAGACCCGTCTTTTTCGTCAACTCTCATTTCCCAGTGATTGTCGTACTTCTTCAAAAGTGCGCGAGCTTGATCTACAACGTCCTCAGAAAACGGATTCTCCACAAACCCGACACCATTCATCCTTTCACCCCATTTCTCTTTCTTTTCGTTCATTTCACACGTGTTAATCAATGCCTTTGCAGCCTCCCCTTCTAGAAGCTTTCTTTCATCCATTTCCCGACCTTTAAATGCCACACTTGTCGAGTCTAAGAAGCACCACAAGTAGTCTAAGTTTAGTGAAAAACGTGTATCAAAGTTGCTGCAGCTGGTACAGCTGCAGTCCATGTTGTTATCACTTAATATTACTGCTTGGGGGTCCATGTTTCGCATTAGTTTTAAGAAGTCTGTTCTGTTGTCGGGTATTGTGTGGTTAAGGTTGTGTAATCTAAACTGAGCACAAACGATTAATGTTTCGTCTAGGGATGAACTTATGACTTGTGAGTTTAGACTTTGTAAAGGACAATTGTCGAGTCGGTTGATCTGTATATTAATGTTGTAGACTTTAGCAAAACGGTTGATGTTTGAGGTGAAATCATAACCTAGAGGGCAGTTTGCAAAGGGGATTTGATGGTTGTCGAGTGTTGGTGGAACCACAGTGAGTCGAACCAATGGTGGTGGACCCCCTGGCCTACGACTTAATGCTTCTAGAAGCGTGGGCCATTGGAAACCATGAGAGACACCTATATCGAGTATATGAAGCGTCTTGCATGATTTTTGACCCTGTTCTGATAAAATTTGGAGGATCGCGTTGTTGGCAATGTTGTTTGGGATTGTGAACCATGGGTTTATGTCGTTAAAATTGATTAGTGTTTTTTGGAAGAATAAAGGTGTTGATGTGGTGAAAGTGATGGCGGGTGTCATTACTTTAGCTGGAGTATTAGTAGCAGATGAGATGTGGTGAAGAAGGGCTTGCATCCCGTGAGATGCTAATCTGTAGTTAGCGTCTCCGGTTGGTGAAGCCAGTTCTTGCAAAACAAATAACAGATGCTGGACACGTGTCACGTTGCCAGAACTAATTGCTGATGCACACGGGTTCAGCAACTGCTCTGCCCATCGTCCACCTTTGTTATTACCACTATTACTATTCTCCTTTGTTGATTTCCCGTTCCCCTTCTTGTTTCCATTTGATCTTTTCGCCTGTGGGGCCGTTTGTGTCATTTGAATATGATCAGCTGGCGCTTTACGTTTCTTTGACACATCAGACACCGGCACCGGTTCTTGTGGCTCATCATAGACAAGGAAAGCGTCAACAGGGCTTGAAGTAAATGCACTGCTGACAGGACTAGCTAAAGTTTCAGCAGAGCTAGAAATAGAAATATTATTAGCCTCAAAAGGATCTGTGCTCCACCAATCATCACTGATATCGGTGGAGCCATAAAGATCGTCTAAGAGAGATGGAAGAGACGGCATTGAATCTTCTAACCAATCCAATATATGACCCGAGTCTAGGTCAGGATCTGGTTCTCCAAACAACAGTGTTTCCGCCATTAAGGTTGTATTTAGTGGTAAAGAAGGTAACAACAACGAGTCTTGTCTGATCATTATATATTTCAAACTAAAAAAAGAAGAGATGGGTTGAGGATGAATAGAAAGAAAGTGAATGGGTATTATATAGGAATGTGTAACCTTAAACTGATGGTCCATGTTAGGTGGATGTGCTCTTTTTTGGAAGATATGATGTTTTTTTAGGTAATTGTTAACTGGTTTCTTGGTAAATTACCCTAATGTCCTTACTCGGTTTCAGGTTTAAACCTTATTAGTTACATATCTTGGAGGGCCGAAGAAAGGGGTGGAAACGGTCATGGGGATACCCGGTTAAAGAATATACATCCGAGTCAAAGACTTGTCCTCATAAAGGTAACTTGAACATGGATAACCTCATCTGCTCACCCGTTTCTTGATTAATCGCTTTTTAATTGAAACGACAAAACTAGAGAGTTGAAAGAAAATAATAATCATAAACTTCCATTGGTTATCCGAATAAAATTTGTAACCAAGACGGCAGATCTGTTTGCTTGTGGGATTAATGAGTTATTTTAAGGAGTTGTTCTTGTTTGAGTTTACTCATTCCTGTCTTATTAGCTAATAAAAAAGTTTTGGCCTGGTTCTGTGATCATAGTTTGTCGGGTTTACATTTTAAGCAACTGGGTGTTTTTTAAATTGATTGACTGCATTAGATTACATCATACCTCTTTTATAAGAGGTTTACTAAAATTATCACATAAATAATAAATTTAAGGTTAGCTCAACATCATTATTGACTTTTTGTCCCTTATGACTACTAAAAAAAACCCAATCCCAGCAATTTGGAGGTCATTCCAAATGGCAAAATTATTTAAGGAAAGAGGCCAATGGTCTTGTAATGTATTCTGATTTAATAAACATAGCAGATTTAGAATATTCTTGCATATGCTTATATTAAAATGTGATGTGCAGCTCAAATATCAATTATGCATTTTGAGTGTTGGAGTTATCCATTAATTAGGGGGCTTCAGAGTTGCAGGCTGTCTGATTTGTTTTTATTATTTAAATTAAGTTTTAGCCATTTGTATGATTCCATTCAAAACTAAGATGGAAAGTTCAAAGTTGGGCAAGTGTGCATCATCTTTTAGTTATTCAGTAATGATGTTGTAACAGCAATGGAACTTGTCATTAGTACTGCTTTCTTTAAAGAGATAAGAGCGTCTCGTGCAACACGTACTAGTGCACCGATACTATTTACATTAAATAAAATATATAAAATGAAACCAAAGAATCTTGTAATCGCCTCCACTTCGATAAATTATGACTGTTTTTGAAGTTGATATCACTGAAATGACCACTGCAACCTTCCCAAAAAGGAAGACTTTACCCGTTTTAGTCTGTGTGGTGCATGGTGAGCTCAAACCCGTGGATTAGTCAAAAAAAAGGAAACAATGGTTACCAAAAAGAAAGAAAGAAATTTCTCACGGTACCTTTCTTTCATGTACAAATAAACTAATTGATAGAGTATATATGTTCTTTATCAGTTACTCCATATTTCTTTTTAGCTGATTTATGTTGTTTCTATGATTACCTGTATTCTTTAATAGAACATATTAGACTTTTTTGGTGACGTGGGTTAGTGGAGAAAAGTGAGTATTAGATCTAATTTTCAATGCTTGGTAACTCATATAGTCATATGTATATATCCAGTAACCATGAATCTATATTTGTAGGCAGCTGATCTACATGGCAACATTGACGGAGCTAGGATATTATTTTCGGGTGGGCCAAAAAACATACACATTAATAAGTGTAAAGTATGAAATGCTAAAATAAAATTGAAATCCGTAAAACTTACGTTAGATTTTATTCGTGGATAATTGTTAACCAAACCGATAAACTATATGATGATATAGCTACAAATGATCAATCCAAACACTCTGCTCAAGCTATAAAATGCAAATCCTAACACTCTGTTAGCATGTACAAAAGAGAAGTGTAGACACAAGGAAGCTGAGTTCTCCACACAAGATGCAGATTATGATGTCCATAAGCCTATACATGTGTCAACAGATGTAGAGAAATAGTTCTAATAATTTGTTTAGTAGTTAGTTAGTGTTGTATATTGGCTCAATAGTGGGACCCACTCTTGTGTAAAATCTCATCCAAAATCTACAGAATCTACAAGTTGAGGAGATGCTAGTTGATGAGATACAAGTTGGTCAAGTTGATAGCATATTGAGATGCTTATTTTTGAGCCTATATAAAGGAGCTTTGCCATTGAGTTTCAACACACCAAAACACATACAAGCAACTTGTAGTGTTATCTTTCTCTCTTGCTTTTGTTGTATGTTTTCTTTCTTTAAGAAACATATAGTTAGTGGTGTCATTTGGAGGAGTGCGGCAAGCTTACAAGTTTAGCCGAACCTAGTGTTGGTTTTCGTATTGTTTAGTTTTCAATAAGCTATCAAGGGTATACTTGTAGTGATACATTGTACTAGTAAATTTTCGGAATATATTTATTAGTGTTCAATCATTCACACTGTTTACCTAGTCGGTGGGGTATTATCGCGGTTATTCCACAACAAGTGGTATCAAGAGCCGAGGTTATTCTTAGTATGCTCTGTGGTTGCAATTAAATTTGATCCTCCACATCGAGAAAAGAATTCGCTGGTTTTTTGTTGAAGCTATTGAAAATTAATTTGTACACGAAATGGTGGATGGCATAGTTGACAAACCTTCCACATCGGTGGATCCAACATCTACAAGTTGGGCTAGACCAGTCTTGACGAATGCAAGATTGGCGGTGGAGGTTTTTGATGGCACAGGCCATTTCGGTATGTGGCAAAGTGAGGTTCTAGACGTTCTTTTTCAGCAAGGTCTAGACATTGCCGTTGGAGAAAGCAAACCAGAGGATGTAGAAGAGAGGAATTGGTTAACCATCAATCGGTTAGCTTGTGGTACGGTTCGTTCATGTCTTTCGAGAGAGCAACGATATGCTTTCTCAAAAGAAACATCCGCCTATAAACTGTGGGTGGCGTTGGAAGAGAAATTTCAAGAAAAACCGTCGAATAAGCTCTTTATGAAGAAGCGACTCTTTCGCTTCACTTATGTACCCGTGCATCACGATGAATGATCACATTACCGCTTTAACCGGTTGTAACCGATTTGATGAATATGGATGAGGTGTTCAAAGACCGTGATCTAGCATTGATCTTGTTGGGATCGCTCGAGGAATACGAGTTGCTTGAAACAACTCTACTTAATGGAAAGGATGATGTGTCTCTTAGTGAAGTTTGTGCCGCCTTGTATAGTAAAAGAACCGGAAGGAAGGACAAGCATTAGTTCAAGTGGAGACGCAGAGGTTTCTTTGGTCGAGGTCGCTCGCGGAAGAAGGGCACCGATAAGAGATGGAGATCCAAGTCGAGGCAAAGACTAAGCAAAGATGAATGTGCTTTTGTCATGAAAAGGCCATTGGAAGAGAGATTGTCCAAAGTTGAAAACCAAGGACAATCATTACAAAGGAAAGTCAGAAGAGAGGCGAATGTCACCAAGTGTGATGATGAAGAATCGATCTCTCACTTGCAACGTCGTCAACAAAGAATACTTCGATGTATGGCTATTAGATTCCGCATGTAGCCATCATATTACACCACATCGAGAGTGGTTTAGTAATTTTGAAGAGCATGAGGAAGTTGTTTATACGGCATCGAAACTCCCTCACTACACACGGGATTGGTTCCGCTCGATTGCGAGAATGAAGACGGAACAATTGCGACCTTGAAAGGTGTTCGTTATTCGCCAAAGTTGAAAAGAATCTCATTTCTGTTGGTACGTTAGAATCTAAAGGATTCAAGTAAAGAGCAAAGGATGGGGTTATAAGATCATCTCCGCGTACTTGTAGTAATGAAGGGTATTCGTAAAATAAACAACACATATCACTACAAGGGTAGAACAAGTTGTTGGAATCAGAGTATTATTACCGATGGTGATAGAAATTTGTCGTAAAGCTATGGCATATGCGCTTAGGACATGCAGGAGAAAAATCCTTTAATTTGCCCATAAAGCAAGGAGTATTGGAAGGAGTTAGTTCACTGTAAGTTGGATCTCTGTGAGCATTGCATCAACGGAAGACAACAAGGGTGAAATTTGGGATGACTATCCACAAGACACAAGGTATCTTGGATTATGTCCACTCGACGTATGGGGTCCCTCAAAGACAAGATCTTTAGAGAAGACACTACTATGTGACCTTTGTTGATGACTTTTCCCAAGAGTTTGGGTGTACACATTGAAGACAAAGGATGAAGTGCTAGGAGTGTTCATCAAGTGGAAAAAGATGATGGAAACTCAGACGTGCAGAAAGATCAAACATCTCCGAACAGATAACGGCGGAGAGTATAAAAATGATCAGTTCACAAAATTTTGTGAAGACGAAGGCATTGTCAGACACTTCACTGTCAGGCATACACCACAACAGAACGGGGTGGCAGAACGCATGAACCGAACTTTGTTGGAGAAAGTTCGGTGTATGTTATCCAATGCCGGTTGGGTAAAGAATTTTGAAAGTCGCGACGACGCGTGTCACCGTTAATCGCTTGCCATCTATCGCTATTGATGGGAAAACACCATTTGAGAAATGGTATGGAAAACCCGCTTTCTGATTATGATTCCTTGCATGTGTTTCGTTCCATTGCATATTATCATGTGAAGGAATCAAAGTTGGATCCCGAGCAAAGAAAGCATTATTCATGGGGATTACCTCCGAATCAAAGGCTATCGCCTATGGTGTCCAGAGACGAAGAAAACGATCTTTAGCAGGATGTCACCTTTAATGAATCTACCATGTGAAGAAGGTGAATGCTAAGCGGTTAGATGGAACTCCCAAAAAGTGGAGTTTGAAAGAACAATTGTACCGGATGATAGAGAAACAGCTTGATGATTCTCCTGTGGTAAGGAGATTATGAAGAAGAGGAGGTTCAAACCAAGAACCTCCACAAGAACAATATGAATCAATTGCTACCAAGAAGCCCAAGAGAAACACTAAAAGGCCCTTTCGCTTTAATGATACGGTGGCTTGTGCATCTTCAATTGCAATGATGATGTTCCTACTACTTACTCAAGCGGTTCGAGACTCGAGAGCAAGAAGTGGAGGATTCCATGAGCGAGGAAATGCGTCTCTTGAGAAGAATCGACACGGAGTTAACCAACCTCCCAAAAGGGAAGAAGGCAATTGGATGCAAATGGGTGTATGCAAAGAAAGAAGGATTTCCTAGCCGGGATGATGTTCGCTACAAAGCAAGATTGGTAGCTAAAGGCTACGCCGTAAAGAGGAATTGATTATAATGAAGTTTTTCTCCGGTGGTAAAGCATTCCTCTATTAGAATTTTGTTGGCTTTAGTAGCACAGCTTGGATTTGGAACTAGTTCGGATGGATGCAAGACCGCATTTCTACATGGAGACTGGAAGAGGAAATCTATATGGTTCAACGGAAGGATTCAAAGTTGCCGGAAAAGAGCATGAAGTATGTAAGCTTCATAAATCGTTGTACTGATCAAGCAATCCCCAAGACATGGTACAAGCGATTTGATAAGTTTATGATGAAGTCGAAGTACAAGAAGCAAATATGACCATTGTGTCTATTTGAAAAGCTACAAGATGGGTCCTTCGATATCTTCTTCTATATGTAGATGATATGTTGATAGCTTCTCAAAGTCTAGACGAGATTGAAAAGTTAAAGACTCGGTTGAAAAGCGAATTTGAGACGAAGGATCTGGTGAAGCAAAGATGATTCTCGGCATGGAGATAGTCGAGATGTAAAATCGAGAAAGCTTTGTTTGACTCGTAAACAATATCCGGAAGGATTCTAAAGCGCTTTAGGTTCGACAAGCAAACAAAGCGAGTTAGTACTCCACCGCTTCTCAATTTAAGATCGGTCTTTGCTATGTCACCTAAAAATGATGCAGGAGAGGCGACATGGAGAAAGTGCCTTATGCAAATGCCGTCGGTAGCTTAATGTATGCTATGATATGTACTCGACCGTATATTAGTCATCTTTGTTGGGATGGTGAGCGTGTATATGCATAACCACGAAAAGGACATTGGCAAGTCGTGAAATGGATATTACGGTACATCCATAACACGGTCGATGTAGGTTAGTATTCGAACATGGAAGTAGTCGGTGGGTAGCGGATATTGCGATTCGACTATCTTGGAGATTTAGACAAGCCAAGATCTACCACGGCTATGTCTTTACTCTAGCAAAAGCTCCAATAAGTTGGAAGTCTACCTTACAATCAACTATCGCTTTGTCAACTACTAAGCAGAGTATATGGCGACATCGAGGTCAGAAAGGAAGCAATTGGCTTCATGGTTGCTCGGTGAACTTGGAATCATACAAAATTTGTCACGATACATTCGACGGTGAGTGCAATTCACTTAGCAAAGAATCAAGTTTATCATGCAAGGACGAAGCACATCGATGTTCGGTATCATTTCATACGAGATACTGAAGAAGGTGGAGTTAGAATCCGTAAGATCAATACTTCAAGAATCCCGCAGATATGTCGACTAAAGTAGTAGTCGGGATCAAGTTCAAATATTGTTCGACTTGATCCATATTGTTAAAACTTGAATATTGGTTTGAGGACACCACCGAATTTCGCTGATGAGAGAGATCAAGAAATTGGTATTTCGCCAAGGTGGAGATTTGTTGTATATTGGCTCAATAGTGGGACCCACTCTTGTGTAAAATCTCATCCAAAATCTACAGAATCTACAAGTTGAGGAGATGCTAGTTGATGAGATACAAGTTGGTCAAGTTGATAGCATATTGAGATGCTTATTTTTGAGCCTATATAAAGGAGCTTTGCCATTGAGTTTCAACACACCAAAACACATACAAGCAACTTGTAGTGTTATCTTTTCTCTTGCTTTTGTTGTATGTTTTCTTTCTTTAAGAAACATATAGTTAGTGGTGTCATTTGGAGGAGTGCGGCAAGCTTACAAGTTTAGCCGAACCTAGTGTTGGTTTTCGTATTGTTTAGTTTTCAATAAGCTATCAAGGGTATACTTGTAGTGATACATTGTACTAGTAAATTTTCGGAATATATTTATTAGTGTTCAATCATTCACACTGTTTACCTAGTCGGTGGGGTATTATCGCGGTTATTCCACAACAGTTAGCTTCTCTGTCTTTCCCGCCAAAACTAGTATTTAAATAGTTTGTAACCCTCACTTTGTAATTCAATTCATTCAATAATATTTTCACATTCAATATGTTCTCTCTCATTTCATTAAAAATAAAAATAAAAATAAAATATTTTCACATAATTTTTTATAATATATTCAAATTATTAGGCACAGATATTCTATTAAACCATATATAAGAGACGAGTCTAATAAATTCAAGAGAAAAAATAAGGTGATCAAAGTTACTATTTTGAAGCAAAATACTAGCAGAAGTATACATGTTGTCAAATGTTAGGGTGGGCCTTGGCCAACCCAACCACTAATGTGGCTCCGTCTGGCAAGTTTTGATTTGCGCAACTTGCGTCACTAGGACATTTCCACATCTTCCCCTTGTATAAATATAGTAGTATAGAACTCAGCTTGCACTATATTGACTTAGAAATGGGTCATGCCCAGTGAAGAATTGCATATAGATTTTAATTGGTTAATTATGTAATTCTATTATAGACGATGGTTCAGAGAGGTTGATTATTGTGCTTGATTTATAAAGACTTTATGGTTCAATTGAGCATCAGATGCAAATTTGGTTTACCTGCTGATCGATAGTGATCGTGATCTTGGGAGCTATTCTAGCCATCTCTCAAATATAGACAGATATCTTGTTCATTATCGTTGTTTACTCTATATTTTTCGATTTCTTTTGAGTAAAACTTCTGCTTATGTTCTTGTCTGTTCGTATGTTCTATAAGTTCACTATATGTTAACTTTCACATTAACCTTAAAAATAAGGGAAAATGGTCTTAAAAATATGTTAACTTTCACATTAACCTTAAAAATAAGGGAAAATGGTCTAAAAAAAATCCAACTTGCTATTTTTTCCTTTTGTAGGCATCAAACTTTTAATTATCCTGTTGTAGCATCCAACTTTCTTAAGTTCGTATGAGTGTGATGTGCTACAAGTTGGAGAAGAGAGCCATGCAAAGCAGTTACAGCCTTAAGTTCGTATCACTTAAAAAGCCAAAAGCAAACCTGCTTGGCAACTTAATGATCGCCATGTTCTTATAATAGCCTACCTTTTGGCAAGGCTTTTTTTTTTTTTTTTTAACAAATAAATTTATTAACAAGAAAAAAACTAGCAAAGAAGTTGAGATACAAAGAGCCTAACTGATAGGCACTATACAAGCAAGTATAGGATCATTAATCCAATCATTCACTTAATAGACAATAGTTTTGTGCATCTACCACTAATCCAATTGTAGGATAATTGTTGAATCTCCTTGAAAACTTCAATGTTAGATTGAGACTTGTCCATGAACACCTTGCAATTTCGACTATTTCACAATATTCAAACTGATGGAACAAGACGGCTTCAAAACATTTTAATTGAAGAGGCTTGAACATAGCTTTTTTCCTTTGGCTTAAATTCCTGATGAAATCAATAATGTTTAACAATGAACAACCACGAGAATGCCGAGGCAAACAAAATCCCCACCATTGAAAAACATAACTCCAGATTGAGTTTGACCAGTTGCAAGAGGCCATTAAATGCTCTATAGTTTTCATTTCCGAGATACAAGTGGGATATAAAAATTTTATGTCCCGTGAGACATAAAAATTTTATGTCCCGTGGGACATAAAAGTTGAAAACTATAGAGCATTTAATGGTCTCTTGCAACTGGTCAAACTCAACCGGAGTTATGTTTTTACAGTGGCGGAGCCAGGATTCCATGTTAAGGGGGGCTGATTTTTTATTATTATTTTTTATTATTTTTTTTAGCGATGTAGTTCGAACCAATATGACAAAGCACTTTTTGATTACAAAGATTAGTAACGCTTCTTTACCGACACTTCCTTCATTTATATGCTTTATAATTCCAATCTTTCAATCGCTTAATATAATACCTTTCAAGACTTTGAGATAAATAAAGGTTAGAAAACAGATGAATGACTAAAAGAAAAATATAATATATGAGACAAGAAAAGTAAACGTTAAAACTTAAAACTAGACAGATTACTCACCTATTTTATATTTAAAGTACTAGTACTATAGTTATATTATTAAGAAATTACTAAACGAACCATTTACATACTCATTTTACCGATGTAAACTTTTTTTTAGTTGTTTACCAAAATGAATTAAAAAATGTTGCTATCCAACTAAAATATTTGTATGTACTAAAGATGCCATTATTAAGTGGTCCATTTTACTGTGTAATTTGTATTTCTATGATGACGTGGATGACTATGCGTGCCTTATTTTAAGATTGTTATTAGTAACATGAAACTTTTAGAATATATTTTACTAAATTCAAACCACTCTTTAAATCACAACTTATAATTTATGCATTAAGTATTATACAATTTATATGGAAATATCAATTTTAAGATTGGAAATAGTATTTCCTAATATATTGTTGTTCATTTACAAACCTGTCGCCCATGTCACATTTCATCGTCCATCATGACTTTTCACTCGCCCCAATTTTTCACTCTCCCCATTCCTCGCCCCAATTAATTTTCTCGGTCAAACAATTTTTCACTCGCCAATTTCCTTGCCTACAATTAATTTCTCGCCTAGACAAAATGGCCTCACATTTTCATTCGCCTATTACTTCACCTAGACAATTTTTCACTCGCCTAAATTCCTCGCCCCATTCTTCGCCTCATTCCTCACCCAAACAATTTTTCATGCGCCCGATTCATCGCCTAGACAAAATGACCTCACCTAAGATATTTTTGGTTCATTTTTAATTAATTGTGTCGCCTACAAAATCGCGTAATACACGTGTAGGGTTGAAACTTTTTTGTTTCAATGAATCTAACGGATGAGAACTAAAAGTTCATTTTCGTAAACAACTTATGTGAGGGCTTGTTTCATAAATAGGTAGCAATTATAGTCCGTTTAAAAAATTTCCTCTATATTATTTCATTACTATGTACTTTTTTATTGCACCTAAAATTAAAAAGTAACATCCTCAATAAAACAAAAATCTTCTTCTTCTCCATCTATACTTCCCATTTCTCTCACCCTATGCACCATCTTTACAACACAATCTTCATCACAAACAAACGATTCACTCAACAAACACCTTCAGGTTCGGCTCGGTGAATCTGCAATATTAGGAGGGGCCGATTATTGATATTCCTAATACTTTAGGCTTTCGGAGCTATATGGTAGTAGGTTTGTTGGGGGAGTTGGGGGAGGCCTAGTACCCGCTAGTCACCCCATCCCCTCGGCCCCTGTGTTTTTAAATGCTCTATGTTTCTCAAATCAAGGTTAACTCTAGTGGCTAACCTGTTCTGACTGGCTCTCCACACCAAAATATTAACCTTCTTTTGGTGAGGTGAGTTAGTGGAGAAAAGTGAGTATTGGATGATTTCCCAAGATTGGTAAGTCATAGCTCTTATTATCTTTATTATTCTTGTAAACTTGAATACTATACATAGCCAAATCATGCAACCAAAAAAAAAAGCTTATACCAAAAGCTAATGCATATTTGTGAGACACCTTTTATCATATCTAATAAGCTTACAGTATTACAATCCATTAAGCTTACAATTTAAGGTTGGCTCAACATCATTATTGATTTTTTGTCCCTTATGACTACTAAAAAAACCCAATCCCAGCAATTTGGAGGTCATCTCCAAAAGGCAAATTTATTAAGAAAGAAAGATGCCTATGGTATTCAAAAGTTTGTGATTTAATAAACACGGTTAAGAATATGCTTGCATATTCTTGGCCAATGGTATTATAATGTAGTATTAAAATGTACTAATGTGCAGCTCAATTACCAATTATGCTGCATTATTAACTATGCATATTAAAAGTTGGAGATATCCACTAAATCACTAATTAAGGTACTTCAGAGTTGCAGGCTGTTTGATTTATTTTTATTATTTAATTTAACTTTTTGCCATTTGTATGATTCCATTCAAAACTAAGATGGAAAGTTCAAAGTTGGATAAGCGTGCATCATCTTCTAGTTATTCAATAGTGATGTTGTAACAACAATAGAGCTTGTCAAAATGTTAGTACTACTTTCTTTGAAGAGATAAGAGTGTCTCGTGCAACACGCACTAGTGCACCGATACGATTTACATTAAATAAATAAATAAAATGAAACCAAAGAATCTTGTAATTGCTCCACTTCGATCAAAAGTTATGACTGTTTGATGTTGATATCACTGAAATGGCCACGTAACCTTCCGAAAAAGAAAGGTTTGTGTGGTGGCCCAAAGTTCGTGGATTAATCGGTAAAAGATAGAAACCTAGTTACCAAAAATAAAATGAAATCTCATAGTAACTATTTTCATGTACAAATCAATTAATTGCTAGAGTATATATGTTCCTGTTACTCCGTATTTCTTCTAAGCTGATTTATGTGGAGTATATTTTTGTTTCTATGCTTACCCAATACTTTATTTTTGCCAAATTACTAACGTGAATAAAGGATTTGGCAATGTAATATAGTAGAAGCACTACTTTCATTTATATGCATGAAACCTCCAAACTAGGTGGCGCGCATTGCAGATTCTGATTCGTGACGGAATTCACCGGGCCAAGTAAGTATTTCACTTTTGACCCATGTATAAATTCTAGAGGACACTGTTAATTAGGCTCATGAATGGGCTGCAGCCTTTGAGGAATTGCATCCAAAAGTTAACTGTTGATCTAAGTAATTGTATAGTTTCCGTAATGAATAAATCTGTAAGCAATAGTTTGGAGAGATTGATTATTATACTTGATTGGATAAAAATTCTATGGTTCAATTGTGCATCAGAAGCAGAGTTGGTTTACCTGTTGAAGTGATCTTTATCCTTGAGAGTTAGTCTACTTCTCGAGTATAGACATCATTATTTACTCTATTTCAAATTATATACAGTTCAATTTCTGCTTATGATTTGGCCTGTTCTAATTTTCTATAAGTTGACTTTATGTATCAACTTTGTCAATAAATTTTGGTGAGTTGAGTTAGTGGGGAATTAAAGTGATTATTGGATGATTCCTAAGATTGGTAAGTCATAGCTCTTGTTATCTTTATTATTTTTGTAACCTTGAATACTATATATATAGTTAAATAATGCAGCCAAAAAAAAAAAAAAAAAAAAAACTTATACCAAAAGCTAATGCATATTTGTGAGAAACCTTTATCATATCTAATAAGTTTACAGTATTCCAAATTTCCAATCCATTGAGCTTACAATTTAAGGTTGGCTCAACATCATTATTGACTTTTTGTCCCTTATGACTACTAAAACCCAATCCCAGCAATTTGATGTCATCTCCAAAAGGCAAATTTATTAAGAAAGAAAGATGCCTATGGTATTCAAAAGTTTCTGATTTAATAAACACGATTAAGAATATTCTTGCATATTCTTGGCCAATGGTATTATAATGGAGTATTTAAATTGTACTAATGTGCAGCTCAATTATCAATTATGCTGCATTATTAACTATGCATATTAAAAGTTGGAGATATCCACAGGGGACTTCAGAGTTGCAGGCTGTTTGATTTATTTTTATTATTTAATTTAAATTTTAGCCATTTGTATGACTCCACTCAAAACTAAGATGGAAAGCTCAAAGTTGGATAAGTGTGCATCATCTTTTAGTTATTCAGTAGTGATGTTGTAACAGCAATGGAACTTGTCAAAATGTTAGTACTACTATCTTTAAAGATATAAGAGCCCTCGTGCAATACGTACTAGTGCACCGATACGATTTACATTAAATAAATAAATAAAATGAAACCAAAGAATCTTGTAATCGCCTGCACTTTGAATAAAAGGTAAGACTGTTTGAAGTTGATATCACTGAAATGGCCACGTAACCTTCCCAAAAAGAGGAGGGTTGTGTGGTGGTGGGCTCAAAGCCCGTGGATTAGTCGGCTAAAAGGTAGGAAACCTGGTTACCAAAAATAAAATAAAATCTCACAGTAACTTTTTTTCATGTACAAATCAATTAATTGCTAGAGTATATATGTTCCTGTTGCTCCGTATTTCTTCTAAGCTGATTTATGTGGAGTATATTTTTGTTTCTATGCTTAACCAATTCTTTATTTTGCCAAATTACTAATGTGACAATAAAGGATTCGGCAATGTAATATAACAGAAGCACTACTTTCATGTATATGCATGAAACCTCCAAACTAGGTGCCCAGCAATGCAGATTCTGATTCGTGATGGAATTCACGGGCCAAGTAAGTATTTCACTTTTGACCCATGTATAAATTCTAGAGGACAATGTTAATTAGGCTCATGAATGGGCCGCAGCCTTTGTGGAATTGCATCTAAACGTTAACTGTTGATTTAAGTAATTGTATAGTTTCCGTAATGAATAACTCTGTGAGCAATAGTTTGGAGAGATTGATTATTATGCTTGATTGGATAAAAATTCTATGGTTCAATTGTGCATCAGAAGCACAGTTGGTTTACCTGCCGAAGTGATCTTTATCCTTGAGAGTTAGTTTACTTCTCGAGTATAGACATCATTATTTACTCTATTTCAATTTATATACAGTTCAATTTCTGCTTATAAATTGGCCTGTTCTAATGTTCTATAAGTTGACATTATGTATCAACTTTGTCAATAAATTTTATAAATTGAAGGGATAGAGTTGTTTAAAGTTAGAGGCCAAACTATTTGAGGAATGTAGTATTATAATTCCCATTTTCTATTGATCCAAACTAAGTGCTGAAGACCGCGCCAATGCATCAAGCTTTCTACGATAATTAATGATTTGTGATATTGTGGTGAGTGTTTTGTGTAGCGTTTAAAATAGAACGTGAATCATGAAAATGAATTGCAAACGGTTGTATTATACGATAATTAAAGTTCTGATAAAATTCTTAACATCTATCAAACAACATATAAAATCATTTAATGAAAATGAAAGTAAACATTACATCGCTTATGGGATAAAACTAACAACACACGTTATTTGTCGCAGAAAACTAACAAGGATGGGATTAATGGTGACCAAAATTAGCGTGAATACGATTATTTCAAAATAAAATAAATATTGACTAATTTTGGCTATTTTGTAAAAGATTCAAGCACATTTAGCCCCATCTTTTTTAAATAAGCGATTAATTTATTGAAAGTTAAATGTGCACTAACGGGCACATATTTTCTCATAATTGTAAAACATTATAATCGTTTTGAAGAAAACGATAGATAGTATATTTATATAGCGATGATCGTTTTGTGTTAAAAAAAGTTTATAGGTTCTAAACGAAAAATAATAAAAGTTTGAAGATTTGGGGATTAAACATAACGTTTTGAAACCCGGTTCGACCCAGGTGGTTCAACCGGTTGAACCGTTCCCGTCGAAAAACGGGTCGATTTAAACCGAGTGTATAAAGAACAATAACGATAAATAAATATATGTGATCAACTTTCAAGGGACGATCTCTATCCCAATAATGATATCAAATCACTTAATATTCTGCATAATCTTAATTACAACCCTAATACCCTATTTATAATAAAAGATACTCTAGACTTAACTTGGTCCCTAAAATAATTCTGAAAAAAAACTAATTAATAATAAAGAGAATACTTATAAATAATAAAATACAGGAAAACCAAGAGGGTTCTTATCAAGTAGCTTTCTCCACTAATGATGATGGTAAGTCATTTGCAAACAATGCAAGATCATTAATTTGTAGACCAGGTGACGCGCTACTAAAACTTGCAAATGCAATTGTGGAACTCCACCATGATATCACCCTTCTTTTATGTTTTTATAGAAACCTTATTAGCCAAAGAAATAAAAACGGCCTTAATTAACCCCTTGTATCACTAAAAGTAACCACTACAAAAAAATTGGAGGATTCCATTATCCACGAATTTTAGTTCATGAATACACACTTATAATTGTATAATATATCAAAGTACACGCTTCCTTATTGCTTCCTTATTGCGTGGAAAAAAATTGTATGAAGAACTCTATACAAAAATCAACATTTGTAAATGTGTACAAAATAGTCAAAAGTTCACATGAAAGAGTGTCGAATTTATAAATAGTCCAAATAGCAAACGTTTTCATAATTATATATGAAAAAATTACACGTTTGGCCCATATCTCGCTGCAAAATCGGCCGATTACACGCTTGGTCCCTATCTCGTTAGAAAATCGGCCAAGCGGCCGACATCGTCGGCGGTGATTACCGTTCCGATTTTCATTAATCGACTTATTAATCTACATCGACAAAAATCGGATTAATCGGTTTAAGCGGCCGATTAATCGCCAAATCGAAAAAATCGGATAAATCGTAAAAATCGCCACGGTAAAATCGAAAATCTAAAAAATCGCCAAATCGAAAAAAATCGGCCAGATCGGCCAAATCGTATATATAGTTTCAAAATTTTATAATTTTATATATAAAAATCCAATCCGATTAATCCTCGTTAATCCCCGCTAATCGATTAATCGCAGGCCCACCCGACCGCCCAGCGATTTTAGAACCTTGTCCCTTATAGATATCTGCGAAGAACAACTTTAGTCCTAAGTTGTTTTATTACACACAAATACCTATTTTTGAAACCTTGCATGCATTTAGTCCTTATTTTGGATGGGCGTTAGTTAAGTCCGTTAAGTATTTTGCGCTGTTAGTCCTTCGTTAAAAATTTTGCACCGTTAGTCCTTATTTTTAACATATAGTTTTCCCGATTAGTCCTCCGTTAATAATAGTTATCGCCCGCTTTTTACGCTTTTGTCCGTTTTATCCGTTTGCTCGTTTTATCCGCTTTCCCGTTTTTTTTCTTTTTTTCCGTTTTTACGTTTTATCCGTTTCGTCGGTTTTTTTTACGCCCCATTTTTACGTTTTTCGCTTTTTATCCGCTTTTGTTCCTTTTAACCGCCGTTTTTTTTACGTTTTGTCTGCTTTTTCCTTTTCGTTCGTTTTTTCGTTTTTATCTGTTTTATCCGTTTTGTTCGCTTTTTTCACAAAAATTCGAAAAAACAAATTGGAATTTTTCACAAATTTGAAAAAAAAATCCAAAAATTTTGAAAAATAAATAGGAAAAAATATTTCGAAAAAAATAAAAAATTTTGAATAAAAATTTTAAAAAAATTGAATAAAAAATATTTTCAAATATTAAAAAAAAATATATTCAAAATATTTTCAAATATTTAAAAAACTTTTAATTTAAATTTTTTAATTTAAAAAAAATCGAAAATATTTTTAATTTTTAAATATTTTTGAAAATATTTTTTAATTTAAAAAATATATATATTTGAAAAATAATTTTCATTAATTTTTTTTTTAATTTTTTATTCAAATTTTTATATTTTTTTTCGAAAATAATTTTTTCCAATTTATTTTTTCAAAATTTTTGGAATTTTTTTAAATTTGTGAAAAATTCCAATTTTTTTTTTTGGAAATTTTTGTGAAAACCAACGAAACGGATAAAACAGATAAAAAACGAAAAAACGGATAATAAAAGAACGCAAAAGGAAAAAAGTATAAAACGTAAAAACCAAGCGAAACAGATAAAAAACGAACAAAACGGATAAAAACAGATAAAACGTAAAAATGGGCTAAATCAAAAAACGGACGAAACGGATAAAACGTAAAAACGCTCAAAACGGATTAAAAACCGACAAAAACGGATAAAAACGAACGAAAACGAAAAAAGGGGAAAACGGATAAAACGGACAAAATGTAAAAACCAGGCGATAACTATTATTAACGGATGGACTAACTTAAAACTATATTTAAAAAAAAAATGACTAACTGCAAAAATTTTAACAAAGGACCAACAAAGGCAAAATATTTAATCGACTTAACTAACGCCCATCCAAAATAGGGACTAAATCGCGTCAAGGTTTCAAAATAAGTATCGTGGTGTAATAAAAACGACTTAGGGACTAAAGTTGTTATTCAGTATACCATAAGGACCAAACGTAATTTTTTCTTTTATATATATATATATATATATATATATATATATATATATATATATATATATATATATATCTAACTCAAAGTCATAATTACATATATATATCCTACATAAACTTTACATATTATGATATGAATCTAGATCAAATAAGATCAACCTTAAAGTTGTTAAAATAAGATCGAACTAAAATTGACAAGAGATACTCTCCTTACAATAAAAATAATTTTTATTTACTACAACTAAAATTGTTAAAGCTTCGATAGATTTCTTTTAAAATTTACGAAACCTAGGTGATACACTTTCATTGTAAGTTTAATGTGTATCGAGGTTTTGTATGTGATCGTGTTTGGAATATTTATTAGTGAATGTGTATCGTGCAGATCACTAATCCAAACTCACGATCATTTGGTTATTAGTTGCTAAATGTTAATTTGTATTAAAATATTATTTTTGTGTATGATTGCTAAAATTGTTATTTATAAACGTTTTAGTGGTTTTTTAGATTTGATCTTATTTTTACAACTTTAAGGCCGATCTCACATTAACCTCCTCACAGATATATCCGATTAACTAATTTATATAGAATTAAAACCTTAAATGTACTATATTTATCATTTAATTAAAAATGTCTATTATACCATTGCTTTCTTATACTCCTACCTTTTATTTGACTGATACCAACGAACGTTGTAACTGACTTTGAACATCCACTCAAAAATTATTTGTTAAATAATGGTTTTTGGAATTGATTTGGACAGATTTAAGTTTGTATGTCTATTTTTTTGAAGTGAAATGGGTTTCAAGAGAACATAAACTAATCTCATCCAAGTCTGGGATGTTCCTTTCAAGATTGCTTCGTGGGTACGACTGTACAGGCTTTAACAAACATTGAGTATTTTAAATGGAATATTATAATGTTGGTTATATTTTATTAAAATAATAACCATAATATCTGCAAGTGAATTAGTAAGTGATGTTAGCAAGTGAGAATTTAATGATCATGTTTGATTTGTGTTAAAAATGATATAATTAATTTGAGAAGATGATGAAGGAGGATACAATAGTCAATTTAAAATTAAATGATAAGTTTCACATATTTTAAGATTTTAATTTTGTCTAAAATAATTATTTGAATGTATATGCATTGGGATCACGCCACCAGGGGCTAGGTCCAACCATGCAATGGAGATCCCGAGCCCATTCACACCTGGAAGTTGAACAGCAAATGCTAGAGTGACAACTGCTTTGATGGTGTTGGATATGTTGGCTGCAAAGGTTAGGATACAAGACACAAAGTCATCCACTGTGACATTGGCGGGTGAATTGCAAGAATAGCCCGCCGGGCTTTTATGGCCTTTTAGGTCCGCAACACAAAAGTCTTCTAACCGCCGCATGAGTGGAGATGGTGAAGAGAGAAGAAATGATTAAGAGAATGTGAATCATTTTCATAAAAATTTAGTCGGTCCGAACCGATATAACCGCGCCACGCCGCCTTTCTCTCCAAATGACCGAGACAACCCGGACGCCCAAATGACGTCACCCAAGAATTTATTTTATTTATTATTTATTTTTTATTTTTTTAATTCAAACATTTTAACATTAAATTTAAATTTCATTCAAATTAAAAAACATTACATTATTAAATTAAAAAAAAAAAAACATTACACTACGAAATACATAATTATAAATCTAATCAACGCTTCCACGCAGTAGTCATACGAGGAGTACGAGCGAGCAAAATCCTCGAACCGAGCCAAATCTTCCTCGCTCTACACCATCGCCTTTGTTCTCCGATACCCAATTGATTTTTGGTGACGTTGTTCGTTATCATCGAAACAATTTTCCACAACTTGTCGCCAACCTCGCGATCTTTGGGCTTGATCTTTCAAAAATTTCGATCACGCTTTTCTTTCGGAGTAATGTCGTCTGCAACTCCTGTAGTTTTGTCTCATTTGTTCCTTCCTGCTTCGCCGGTCAAACAATTCGATAACGCTTATAATAAACATTTCGAGCCTCATCGTCGATATTACATTTATTTTGAACGCACACTGCATATCTTCAACAGAATGTGGGAGACGGCAAAGAATATTAAATCTTGTGTTAAAGATTTTGAGGTTGAATTGTGTTTGAAATTGTGTGTTAAGAAACGTGTTTGAGGTTTCAGATTTATAAAGTGGTAAATTTGGTTTGAATTTTTTTTTTTTTTTTTTAGTTTAAGACCAAACGGTCATATTTTAAATTGTGTTGCATTTGACATCGGTCTAAAAGTCACCGATGTTCCATTTTATCCTTGCTCGACCGATGTGCCGCCCACCTTCGCATTGGCTTTGCTCAATGTTCAAATCGGTTGTGCACAAAATTTGCACACCCAACCGATGTTTTGCTTCCACTGCGACAAGCCTAATGGGTTGTATGAATTTAGAACTATTCGTAGATACGTTTTGTGTGGGATATCGAGGTGGTGTTATTAGTGTCGGTATATATATAAGGATAATAGAATGAGTGTGGTGAGAAGAGAGCCAAGCAAAGCATTCACAGCCTTAAGTTCGTTTCATTTAAAAAGCAAGCTGCATCGGTAGTCAACGTGTTCGTATAATACAACAAAATAGACCTTTTAGTTGAAGTGAGTTGCTTGAAAAAAGTTAGTAATGGATCTGGTTTTCAACGATTGGGATTATATATAGGTTTTTTATTTTTTTAACCATGAATTCTAAATTTGTACAATTCCAATGGTATATATTACTCGCCCACCGCAAACATTTAGTTGACCGGTCAAGGAGGACTTTTGGAGAAATAGGTCTTGGGTTCAATGTCACCGAAACATGTGCTCAATGCCTAGGCTAGATCCTTGCGGAAGGGTTAGTCGCCACACAAAAGGGGTGCACGGTGTCAGGGTTTCCCCGCCGATTTAATCCTTTTGGAGATAAATTCCAAATTTGTAGCCAACTAATCCATAAATGTTTTGCACAATGCTAAGATCCACTATGCTGGTTTATAAAAGGCTTATAAAAAGATGAAGAGGTCCATAATATCATAACCATATTGGACATCGCCACGCTATACGATACGTGAAGAGGCCTAATATCTTGACCTTTTACAATTTAACGATGAGTTAATGTTATATATTTATAAAGCTTTAACAAGTTTGTTTACATAGTAGAAATAGGTTTATAAATCTAAAAGTTTATGAGTTTGTGATGTGGATAATTATAAACCTGTAAAGGCTTATCATATTGGATACTCTAACGCATATGATCAACACCTTAACTTTATCATATGAAATAAGCGTTAGAGTTTAGACAAAGAGACGCAAACCACTTATGTTCTTCTTAAACTATCGTCCCTTTCTTTTTCTATATCATATTTGCTCATGTAATTCACATTCAAATACTTTTTAATGAGTTATTTAAGAAGCTGTTCTTCAAATACTGTTTGCTTGTGGGATTAATGAGTTTTTAAAGGAGTTGTTCTGTCTTACTAGCTAATAAAAAAAAAAAGTTTTGGCGGGTTCTGTGATCATAGTTTGTCGGGTTTACATTTTATGCAATTGGGTGTTTTTTATATTGATTGGCTGCATAAGATTACGTCATACTTTTTGATTGGAGGTTTACTAAGGTGACAAGCTTAAGACAATCGAAAATACTGTGTGAATCATCGAAAAGACATGTGAACCACAAAAAGATGCATGTGTACTTTTATGTAGTTCACGCAGTCTTTCGACGATTTTTTGATAAGGCTAACTCTTGCCTCAGAAAGACAAAGTTAAAAACCCTAACTAAAATTATCACATAAATTTAAGGTAGGCTCTTTTGTCCATTATGACTACTAAAAACCCAATCCCAGCAATTTGGAGGTCGTCTCCAAAATGCAATTTTTTCGAGAAAAGTCTTAAAAGTCTTAAAATCTTTTGGTAGTCCTCACACAAATTTTCACTCAATCTTGAAAATGGTCATGCACTACCATTTCGACCATACCCACCCAAATGTGACATGTGTAAAAAGAAAGTACACTTTTACTTTTTATTCTATCCAAATAACCACCAAAATTGCGAACCGACGGCCTACTCAACCTACTTTTACTCGACTAGATTTATCCACGCAAAAAGTACAAAAATAAATAAATAAATAAATAGTACAAAACCGCTTTTAACCGTACCTCCTTCTTTCTTTTCCGATGTACATTGAAACCCGATCGAATGCAATAACCATCGGATCATACACAAATAATTCACCGATACATGATTATCAATCCAAATCGATTATCATTCTCAAACTTAAACACAAACACAAACACAAAACAAAGATATATTGTCACCGATTGAGTAGATAGGATTTTTGTTTATGTCCAATGGATTCACCATTTCATCGCGTTGATGTAAGTATCTTGTTTAGATGTAATAAATGTTTAATCCTTTAGTTAGGTTTTGGATTTTTATAGATGAGATTGTACTTTAATGATCAAGTCTTTTGGGTATATCAATTTTGGTTGAAAATAGTTGGTATCTTGTATTTTTTGTACCAGTAACACAATATACCCATGAAGACTGAATAATCTTGTAGCTAGTATCATGTATGAATTAGTTTTATTTATAATATTTTGTTTTTTGTTAACCTAGGTTTATGATTCGAAGGTTAGTTTGAGAACTAAGCTACACCTTCTCAAAACAATAGCAAAGAAGTTGGTTGTTAAAGAGGAAAGGTATAACAAGTTTAAAAGTAGTGTTTTTGGTCCTTGGTTGGATATTAGAACGGAGGACCATGATAATCTTGTCCTGAACTTTTTGCTTCAACACCAAAGGATTATCAAAGATGGTAGTACTGATATGCCTTTTATTTTCGATATTGGTCACAATACATTAGAGTTTGGTAGGAGGGAATTTTGTTTGTTAACTGGTTTCAAATTTGGAAATCCTTCTTTAAACCATTCGAGTGACAATCTCAAATTTCCATAACCGTATTTCCTACTCTACCAAGAATAAAGGGTGACGATCTTAAAGCACTTCTTGAAATGGATAAGGATTTTAAAAGCTATCTCATGATGATTCATCCGTGTTTGTCTTGTCGGCTTTAGAGTATGTATTCATGGGTAACGAGCTTAGGCACGTTATACCGGATGAGATTTTGGCTCTAGTGGATGATTTGTCCGCTTTTGATGCTTTCCCTTGGGGACAATATATTTGGCACGAGCTTCACCTTAGGGTGTATAATGTTGATTCAAGACACCGTAAGGATATTTTGAAAAAAATTGCAACACAAGGGAAAAAATACAAGCCTCAATATTCTTTGAACGGATTTGTTTTTGTCTTTAAGGTTTGCAAGCTTTTCTCATTTATTGCTTGTCTCATGTATTGCTTGTCTCATTTATGTCATTGCAGTGTAAATGTTGACCCAACCCACCCATGCCATAAATGTTGACCCAACCCATCCTTTAGTATCTAAATGCTATGTTTGACACCCAAATCTACTTTTAAGTTTTGTTTTAATCAACTCTATAGTGCAACTGCATTGTTATCAGAATATGTGGTCATATGGAATAGAATACCTCATTTATTGTGACGTTTATATGAATCTAATAACATAATGCAGTGAAGTACACAAATTTGAGATTTTTTCTCATCCGAAACTCTTAGATTAGAAACAGATGCTTGACTAATAGTTGCTGAAACACAACATGTTCATACTAAGCGCAAACTTGTAGCTGAAGTTTGATATATCTTTGTTACTTTGGCATATACAACTTGTTACGCTCACGATTATAATTAATCGATATTTATTTAGCCATTGTTAGTTTATTTATTTAACATTAATGGTTTTAAAATTTACAGATCCGGTTATTGGAACTTTTCCGAATGCTACAAATTGGTGGCACAAAGTCGATGATGTTGTACCCGTTGTGTTTCGTGGAGTAATGGTATAACATTTACAAAAGGTGATTGTGAGAGGCTATTCTATTCTAGAGAGTCAATTAATACACTTGTCCCCACCGAAAAGGAGATCAATACATCATGGTGGACATGTAGTTTAGACTATTTCAAGAATGGGTCAATGTAAGATGCATCTCATAGACCTTTGAAAAGAGGAAGGTTATTCCGCGAAACATGTTCACACGGAGGTTCACACGGAGGTTCACCGCGAGGTACATGTTCGACCGAGGTGCATGGCTATGAAGGATTGGATGACCCAGTAGCTTGCAAAGAAGGTCGAGGATATTGAGCGTGCATTTGGGAGTCGCTTAAGTGCACTTGAGAAATATGTGAAACCTCCCAAGGATGCATCTTTTATGCAGATGTCGAGTGTATCTGATAATCCTAGTGAAGTTGATCAAGACTCAAAGGTTTGTTGTTTATAAACAAATTTTTATTTTTACATTGAATGTGTAAATAAGATTATTATATATTACCTTATTTTTTCAGTCCTCTAGTAGATTATCAGAAAATTCTGAACCTCGAGGTGAGCTTATAAAGAAGATTGAGTATATTGAAGCATTCTATGGGAGACGTATAACAGCACTTGAGCAACACGTTAAGAATGGCACTAACGAGACTATGGAGCCTTGTAGTGTACATGATCATGAACCAAATGTTGTTAATACTGCAAATCAAGAAAAGGTAAGTTCTTGAATTTTGTTTCCTTATCAACATGGCGTATATTATTACAAGAAGATTGTTAAGGTATGATGTAAGTTGAATTTTTGCAGCCTTCTGTGAACGAGACTTTGGAGCCCTCTGTGAACGAGACTTTGGAGCCCACTAGTGTGAAGGTCGATAACAGGTTTAATTATAGTGTGGAGCCCACTAGTGGAAAGGTTGACAACAGCTTTAACGATAATGTGGAGCCCACTGCAAATGAAGAAAAGGTAATATTACTTTAATTTTATTTCTTTCTCTTATTTATATGTATGTAGCCCTCTCTTGAACCTGACAATGCAAATGAAGAAAAGGTAATATTATTACACAACGAGACTATGGATATTATTACATAACACTCTTCATACAATAACGTTATATTTTATTTATACTTTTTATGCATTTGATAATGATGTCAAATTGCATCCTGACATGGATATTCAACATGATCCAAAGGAAATGGAATATTATAACGGTGGAATCAACGGTCAATCAAATATTGATTCGTAATATAAAAACATGTTTGACACACCGCTTGATAATCGTGTAGTCGGTTTAACCATATTCACCGCTTGTATGACCGAAACATGTTTATTTGATCATATATCAGTTTACTTAAATAGAATGGCTTGATTACTTGTATTTCTATAGGTAGTAGAGGAACAAGAGGAAGAAGGGGCATTGTAGAATGCGGGTTATCCTTTTCAGGAACAAGATTTAATGGCAGTGGAGACTCTTATGCAAATATATGTATTTAATACTCCTGAAAAGGTAAATTTAACATTAAGTTTTTTGGTTTTAAAATCAAATAACCCAATCTTTTTATTCTATTTTTTTTTTAATATAGGAAAAAGACAATGATTTGCAGTCTCCTTCAATGAAGGATTGAGATTATGTTCCTAGTAATGATGATATGGAGAAATTAGCAACGAAGCATCCCGATTCTGTTCCTAGCAATGATGATCAGGATAAATCAGCAATGAATGTTCCAGATTGTACCCTAGCAATGACGATAATGAGAATTTAGTTGATATTCATCGTTATGGTGACGAAGGTGCATCTATTAAAAAGATACCGTTAATTTTGCCCGAGATACTAGAGCGAGGTGTATCTTCAAGACCCGTACATGAACCACCTTCAACCACTCCACGAAGCCAAAAGTCCGTGCTAGGAAGAAGAAATGTGTAAAGCGTTTTCACCGTTGGTTTCACATGGTGGTGAAGAGATTCCCCCGTGGAATGAGGTAACTTATTTTACTTATTATTTATTTCGATTTTGTAACGTTGGTTAAGTACTCGGACTAGACAATTTCAGATGATATATCTGCAGGATCTAACTCGTCCTACAGGTTCGCGACAATTAAGAGTGATTGTGCCAAAAGAAATTATGGATTTTTTGAATCAAAAGGAGGATAGGAGATTTTATTTTCCATGGGGAGGAGATGGCATATATGCATATCATGATTTTTGGGAAAGGTTGGTGGGCATCAGGAAGTATAGAAATGGATGGCTTTCTGATACGGTAAATTTCATGTTAACAATTTTATGATTTATGGATAATGTTAACTACTTACGTAATTTATTATTTTTTTTTTTTTTTTTTTGCAAGATCTTGATTTATGGATAATGTTTCTATGGCATTTTAGACCCGCCGATGCCGATTGGGCAATGGCAGTCCATTTTTAGCTCCATGATTCTTACCAACAGATGTCGGGTTTTTTTCGACGAGTAACTTATGGTCTCCTCGGTTTGCTCAATCTGTGGAAAAGGTGTGTTTAAGAAATTTTGATAGTCGATAGTAGTATTTCATGGTTCTAATTGATATGCGATTTCTTAGATCACAATCAGCATGACCATAATAACTAACTTTTAGTTTTCGCGATGATCACACATAAGTCACATCAGATATGGTTGAAAAGTCATTTTCTAGTAGTGTAAGGAAATTCCTAAAAGGTAATGTGAGGCTTTTTTGGAGCTTATTTTCTAGTGAAAAAGACTTTCAAACCAAAAGCAAACTACAACAACAAAGTTAGAATAGTGGTTTTCCTAAAAAAGTAACTTGGTGATGGAAAGGGCATCTACACAGATTAAAAATAAGTTGTTGCTGTGTGTTTTAGGGCCATTTTCTTACTGATGCAGAACAGGAAGTTGTTCAAAAACAGATTTTTAACTCGACTTTTTACCAAATCCTACCAAAACTTATGCAACCTTTCTCTAACATTCACACTAACCTAAGACTCCTAATAGAAGTTTGACTAGGTAAGTCAAAAGGGTTAAAAACAATTATTTTACCCTTTCACAACCTTGACCCAAACAGCCCCTTGTGTGAGTTTCTTTGGAGAGAGAAATGGAGCTTGGGAGTTGAGTGTGCTTCTTTTGAGCAAATCTGAGCCCTTTGATACAAAATTTTAAATACAATATCGTTTTTGTTGTCTTATGTTTGTTCACCAATATTGTAGGTCTATTTTCCTATCAATGAAGATAATGTACATTGGGTTCTGGGAGAACTCCATCTACGCTCGGTGTCATAACAATCTATGACACCTATCCCGGCCTCTAGTTGAAAATCGAGAATGGTGGGTCAACATGAGGAGATGTTTTGAATATAAAATTCAAGTTTTACAACAAACCAAGTAATGGAAAAAGGAATTGATCCAAAACATTACTCCATCACCTTCCCAGATGCTGGATAATGTGCCAAAGCAAGGCCCTCTTTATGGTGATGCGGTATATGGGTGATGATAAACTTGTATAGGTTGTCGAATAATCTTCCATTAGCGGTCGATAATACTACTTTGGCGCTTTGGCATATAGGGAGCGTTTGGTAGATTTCTTTTGAAGTACAAGATTGAAGTACCTTTGGCACAAATTGATTGAAGTCGGGTTGAAATGTATTGAAAGGTGAGAAAGTAGTAGTTGGTAGAAATAACTCATTGATGTACAAGTTCAAATAACTCAACCGGTAGTTGCAAATGTATTTTGTAGTTTGGCAAAACTTTGGTACTTTGGTAGTAGTTTGGTACTTTGGTAGTTGAAACTGCATTAGTAGTTGCAAATGTATGTTGAAACTGTAGTAGTTGGTAGTAGTTGAAACCGATCATAATCTATTGTAAACGAATGTTGTATGTTTTGTAAACCCATGTGACATATGTATTGTTGAAAACAATTTTGTTTAATCATCTCATCCAGTTAAATCTGTTTACTCGAACTCAGTTGTAGAGGATAATGTTGTGGTTTAACTTAATGTGAAGTTAATTAAGAAGTTACTTTGGGTATTTGACTTTTCAAGTTACTTTGGATAATGAACAAAAAATAGAACCTGCAACATTTGTGTGCATTCTATAGCAGATTGGTACAAAAGTTTTACCGTCCGACAAAAGATTCTTAACTATGGTATGCAAGTGAAATGTCTGTCTTTAGTTCTGAAAATATTGCTAACCATATTAACAAGCTGTATTTTTTATTTATGTATGATCAATACATGACCCACAAGTTCCTAAAAGTGACCCACTTTAGGCACTTTAGAACAAAATCTAAAAACTTACCCACTTTAGAACAGCAACATGTCATTTCTAAAAGTGACCCTTAAACGACATAAAAATACAAGACTTTCTAAAATTGACCAACTCCGTATATTAATCCATGTTGTCAAACCAACTTTCTAAAATTGACCCACAACTGCCTAAAATTGACCATTAAAACCAAATTCCATTACAATGTGATTAACAAAACTGAAACAACATCTACACTAGAATTGCATATACAAAATGGCAACAAAATCAATAAGGATAAACTAAATAGCATAACGATTCATTACCAGCATAATCATTTAAGTACATAACTTCAGTCGACTAATTATCATCCAAATAAGTACATAACTTCATTACCAGCATATTCAGAATCCATAACCCAAACTATATTTACATAAGACATTCACATAGTTAGACATTCAGTAACCAAACCAAATTACTTACTAATGATCCATACCCAAAAGACATTCACATAGTTAGACCACTTGAAAACCAAAAAGCTTCAACACAAAAGTGACGATGTCACTAAACACCGATCAAGTCTTCATCAATCTCCATGAGGTCACACCATCTTGCTTCTGCTCAATCCCATCACGAATCAAATCAACAGAAGCTTCAAGGCCTTGCAAAATATCACGATCATCTACATTCATCTTCACCAGACATGATAAAGCATCCACCCCTTTCTCATGGTTTGGTCCAAGATAATGGAGCTCCCTAACTGTCCCTTCACGCTTCGCAAGCACATCACCTAGTTCTCTGCATATTACTTCCAATTTCACTAGGCGAGCTTGAGCTTCCATCACTTCACTGTTAAAGAGATGCTTGAACATGGTTGCAATATCATTGGAACCACAAACGCGACGCAACTCATCTAGATTTGGGGTTTGGTTTGCCATTGATTTTGCAAGGCGGTGATTTGGGATTTGGGGTTATGTGTACAGTAAAAATAGATGAAAATTAAGAGATTAGGTAGGGGTTCAATTATTATTACGCTTATAAATAGACAAATCCAAAACATTTTACTCTCCCAAAATTAATTAAAGCATAAAACCGTGATCAAGAGAATGATTACAAAAGATAAATGAAACCACAAAGATTTGATTTGAAAAATAAATAAATGAAACTTACAATAGAAAATCTTTACACTATGAAGTATGAACTAATACAAAAATAAAAGAATGACACAAATAACCTTATATTTCAATTACTTTCAAACCACCCCCTCCCTCCTACCCAAATTTGCTATATACAACCAAAAAAAAAAAAAAGTATAATGTCCGCTTCAATGTTTTTTTGACTATAATCCTTGTTAGAGACCATAATATACTGATAACATTAAATACCAACTAATACATTACACGATCTTGGATGACCCACAAGAATTAACACATGTTAACTAAAAGCACTAGAACCTAAATTACAACAAACAAGGCAATGAAACATAACCATCATAAATTACAATAAAAAAATGCCCATCATAAATTATTGTTATCACCGTTATTGGACACATAAGGAAGAGCACTAGAACCTTCATCAAATTCATCATGAGTTGCATCCTCAAAATCATCAAAAGCATCCTTGGTGTAAATAGACTAGCTTTTTAAACGGATTTTCATGCGGTGATCTTAAGTAAGCGGTGATTGAGATTCTTCATTTTCCCATGCACTAACCTCTTCCAACGACATACAATCAAAACCTTTCTTTCTCTTATCATGGTTTTTAATTGTGTTGTCACCTCATCATCAAACTCATCTTTACGCAAGTTTTTGTGATAGTAATCAACTAGGAATGCTTGAGGAGTATGGGAAACATATACCTCAATTTTCCCGTGTAGTTGAGCCAATTCATACATCTTCTTAACATTTCTATCACTTTCCACTATAGTCAAACTGTAACACCCCCAAATTTGTTTAGCGGAAGCATACGTGTTATTCGGGAGCGTTACGGAGTTGGTAAATCATAACACAAGTAATAAAGAACGGAATACATACTCCGTTTGATTTCATAAAATAGTTTTAAAACGCTGTCTTACAACATAATTTAAATAAGTGGTTACATCCCATTAGATTTAGTGGTCCCAAAGTAAAAACATCATTTTTGTGTAAAAACACTTCTTTAGTACTACTACGACCATACATCCGCTTCTTGCCTTGCCTTCATGAACATAACTTAAACACCGAGAAAATATGCTAAAAGGTCACTAAAAGTCATGGTGAGTTCATAGGTTTAAATTAAAATAGTAAGCTTGGACCATAAGCAAAGGCATATAATCATTACAACGAATATAATGATATATGTATGAATGTCTATTACGTTAGCTCTAAGTTCATGCAACCGATACTACGACAGTTTCTGTATGCTAAAAGATGTCATACAATATAGGGCCCATAGCAAGTGTTTTGTCCCTCAACACTTGATTTCGACATGGTATACGTTTCGCCTTGGCCTAAGCATGGCCAACCGAACGGAGGAGTCACCCTCAATAGATCTATTTATAACATTCGCGTTTCCCAATAGGGAATTGACGGTTCATGAAAAAGGGCATTCTCTAGGGACATAAGGGCTTAGGCTAAACCACGTAATAGTAATCATGTAATAGTTTTGGTCCATAAAATGTTTTGCATAATTCTCACCCCAAAATGTATAAAACAATTTATCAAGTAAAAGTGGGGCTATGAAACTCACCTTAGCAAAAGTGTAAATCCAAATGTGGGATTAGTGATGATTGTGGAGCGGCACCGACACGCGACCTAGATAAGGAGGGCAATGTTTTAGTTCATTGTTTTAAGTATCGCTTACTCAAAATAGTTTAATTGTATTAAAACTAAACTTTAATTTGTAAAAATTATTAAAATGGTTTTACTTAGTAAGTATACGAAAGTATATATATACTTTTCATGTTGACACTATAATGGTTTTAAAACCGAAGTTTGATAATTACAATAGTTTACTAGTAAGTATATAAATGTGCATATACTTATTCATGTTGACGCATAATTGTATCGCCAAAATTAAATAAAGTTGATTTATTTTCTAATTTGTTTTTAGAAATTAGCCATTTAAATATTGAAAGCTTTCAAATTTGTTATATGATAAAATGATATGGTAGTCACTATTTGTTTATCAAAATTTGTTCTCAACATTTATTATTTACGGCTAGTAAATAACTTGACATTGATGTGTTTACCCGAATACATTTGACGTTACATCTTGACGTAAAATTTTATTAAGTAGATCATGGTGGTAAACACATGTTTCTTGTATTAAAACTTTTACATGGATTATCCGTCGACACTTATGTATTTATATATTATAAGTTAGAAGTTGTGACAACGCGTGAATAAACTTAGTTTTGATAACTGATTTCCGACTCGTGACACGAAGTTACTCGTTGCTTCTTCCAACAGCCATTTGGGCCTTTGGTTAACACGTGTGGGCTGTGGCCCAGTCTTGAAAGCACCGGACCTGGGCTTAAGCCCAAAACGAAATTTGTATAAGATCATGAGACAGGCCCATAGATAATTTAGAAGGAAAAGGTTTTGGGTTGCGGCCCAATAGATTTTTTTGAAACAGAAATGGTGCAATTTTTGGCGACATTTTGCATTTTAAAGGAACTAATGCATCAACTCGCCGCAACTGAAAGGTAGTCGGATAATTCGGGTTTGGCACAAACGGATCTTTACTATGTTCTTGGCCTCGTGACTGGTTGGCAGTCACTTACCTTCACTACCTTCGGCAGAAAGGTTCAACCCAAATAATCGCGCAAGAGTTGAGTACTACTCAACCGGTTTCATCTTGTCATTAACATGCAAACTAATGAGTCACGACATGACTTCGTGACAACTACATTTATTCATAAATCCTTTTCATACCTCTCCTAGTGTCAAGACATTTGTTCAAAAGAGTTAAAGAAGCATTTAGTCTCACGAATTAATCGACGGACAAATCATAACATGAACTTCAGTTAGTATGAGTACTAAAGGGGGGTTCACAGTCGAGTTCTAACTCGACTCGACATCGACTAAGGTAATGAATATTATGTCCGAAACTTAAGACTTCAGGTTGATATGAGGTACCAAGATTTGTACACCACTTTGAGTACTACTCAAAAACATCACGACCAACCTAAATTTCCTGATTCAATACTAATAGACATTAGTAGATTTTACAAAGCTCATCTTTTCGAATCTCATATTCTCGACAGAAAACTAAACCAACAAAACGCAAACAACATACTTAGGTTCTAGGGTGACACAAATTGTTTATCAAAACACAAGATTATAACATCAAGAGTACCTAGTTACACAGTCAAACGACCAACTTTTATAAAACTTAACTCTCGTCTTCCTTGGTTCACATTATCGACTAAAACAAACAAGTAGAACCCAACAACAAAAATCGAGTTTTCATGAGGATGTATTATTTACCGAGATCACAAGATTTTTCAACAACAAAACTCTTTAACCGAACACTCAAATCACAAACAACCTCATTATTTAACATATTATTATCACTTTTTATTGTACATCAAGTAAGAAAAGAAAAAAAAAAACTAAAAGGGCGAACCTTATGAAAGTGAGGTGAAAACGAAGGCTAACTCGAGAGCTCCACACAAACCAAATCTCCAAATCCGAATCCGAGCAACAAACTCAAAAGTTTTACAATACCCTTAAAGAGCACTTTTCTTGTGTGGTGGATTTAGATTTGCTTTGTGTGAGCCTCTAGCCTCTCGAGTTACATAAAAAGAAAATAAAAAGGAAACCCTTGACCAAGCTTTACATCTTGCCTCTTTGTTTGTAGCCGAAATTAGCTAACTTCCAAAGTTAGTCGAATCTTGTGACTTAGCTCAAGATGGATTTGAGTAGAGATATGTTTCTCTTGATTCCCCTTGGATCCGTTCACCCCATGGCCGGCGCATCAAAGATGTTTTTGGAGAAGAAATCTATCATGATTTAAGTATGAGTGAGGAGATCAAGATGGAAAGATATGTTGGGTTTTCCACATTTGGTGATATTCGGCCTAAGAGAGGCGCATAGGTAGGAGATGAAGAAAGATTTGTTATCTCTCATGTATATTCCTTGGGAAGAGATACATATCTCTTTTTAGAGAGAAGGAAATACTGATGAAATCTTGTGGAAGGGTAGGTAACGACAAACAAAGAAAAAAAAGAAAGGGGACAAGAGTTATCTTCACACTTTAATAAATGTTTTCTTGTGTAATATTTGTATAAGTTTATATGTATTATTATGTTACTTGTGAAAATGCTTGCACATGTATTATATTTTTGGCATCAATCATATTTGAGTTTCATACAAGTGATTGCGTGTTAATTATTTTGTGTCCCGCGAAGTCATATTGTGACCAAAGTATCATTGTTTGACAACTTTTTACCCGTGGCATTTTATTGTTATGTGTTTGAAATATTTTATTCTTGTAATATTCCAAGTTGCTGACATTTGTTAATTATTTTTGTGAGTCCTTATCATAGTGTCGGTACGCGTGCCGTGTCGGTCACTGGGAAAAACGAGATAACCTCTCGTCTCACAATTTGAATCATAAGACAAAATGAAATATTCATAAAATGATATGAATGCAAAAGTGATGCAGTTATCTACTGTATGCGAGTTAACTACTCAAATGATCAGGCAAAGCTTATGCATGCTTAATGACTTGGTTTTGTAAAAATAAATCATCATTTATTAGTTAAATTTTGGTGAAAATTTACCGTGTGTCACACAAACCTTCTTCCAAGCTACATTTTGGTATACAATAAAACCAAGCCCAAATATCCTCTTTTATTTTTTCTAACAACATGTCACACATTTGGGAATACGACAATGTTTTAGACATAGAAAATGCTTTTATTAAAAACTTCGAATACAATATCATTAGAAATATTAGACATCTTGTTTTTAATTGAAAAAATCCGAATAAACAAAAAAAAATTCAGTCAAAATATAAATGCGTAAACGTTACCGAAATATTAGTGAAGTGTACACAAATTCTTCTAGTATTAGTGAACAAACACAAATGAAGTGTGTAAAATGTAAATAACAAAAAAAAAGGATTAATATAGTGATCTGAATGGATATTACCTGATGGATAATAGATATAATTCAAAGTCGAGTGGTCGAGTAGCTGATGGTCGAGTATCCTAACATGTATTAATTACAACAACTAACACTTATTAATTGATTACATTAATATTGATGTATTGATTACAACAACTAACCTTTTCCCAACTAACACATAATATAATTAATGTGATGGGGTATATGATAATTATATAAATAGAGGTGAGAAACATGTGATAAGGTTACCAAACCTTAAAAGCTACGCAATGAATTCACCACCAAATTACGAGTGGGAAAAATTACTTGATATAGACGACTGATCTCCGATTATCCGCCACAACACAAAATGTAACATCCTCTCAAGTTGATAATTATGTTGAAAACCCCTTAGAAAAATACCCGTCCTGCAGTATTCGGATGGTGTGGACGATGGTGTAATGATCACACAGGAGTTTATTAGGAAATTTGTTGACGATTTGGTTGAGGATTCGGATTTTAAAATTGGTCCATGGGTTAACGCGGTTGAGTTTATGAATGCTGATGGCGGGATCATTGTTGGTTGTTTTGGCGATATCGAAAAATTTCTTAAAAAAGGGAAACTTGAAAAGGTTGTTGCTATAATCAAGTCTTGTACTCCGAATGTTTTGGGTGATCTAACAGTAACATTGAAAGACGTTTCAGAGTTTATGTCAGGTACAATACATCACAAAGTTGTTAATGATGAGAGGTTTAAAAACCAATTTACCGTCGGAACTGTCTTGATACTTCAAAATGTATCTGTATTTTCTCCCAAACAATCTGGCAATCATTATCTTAGCATCACAATAAAAAATTTGGTCAAGGTTTTATCCAAGGATGAGGTTCTTGAAAGTGGCAACGGTGATGGTGGTACTGGAAGTGAAATATTTATGTAACCATTGGTGTTTTATCGAATGTATTTTCACTTAACGAATGTAGTTTGTTATGTGTCTAGTTACTAGTTTGGTTGTAGTATAACTTATGTTGTAGTAAATCAATTAATTCGAAATTTTAGTTTTTACATATAACAAATGTACTCGTTAATTCGAAATGTGCATCAACTATACATTAATTCGAAATTTTGGTTTAATAATTAATGTAGTAATTAATGCACGGATACTCGACTACTCGACCGACGGCTACTCGACCTATGGTTGGGAAGATGTGGTAATTAAATGTTCACATAAATATGCATTTAGTATTGCACCTACTACATGTGTGTGTTAGGTTTGATATTAAGTGATATGAATAAATATGTGTTTGGTTTAAAAATTAATTAGTAATTAATGCACTGGATACTCGACTACTCGACCGACGGCTACTCGACCTATGGTTGGGAAGTTGTGGTAATTAAATGTCCACATAAATATGCATTTAGTATTGCACCTACTACATGTGTGTGTTAGCTTTGATATTAAGTGATATGAATAAATATGTGTTTGGTTTAAAATTAATGTAGTAATTAATGCCTTTGGATACTCGACCGACGGCCACTCGACCCACTTGTATTCAAATATTTCTCACAAACACTAACAATTTATTTAATAACTAGATTAACGGACATGAAATTAGATGATAGGACATGAAATACATTGTTCTCAAAATAAAACAACAAATTAAAAAGGAATCATCCGAGACCCAACTCTCGTCACTTGAAGTATATGATTGCTCGTGTCCAAGCCCCATTTCCCATCGGTATTCAAATTCTCGTTGTTCCCGCTCCCACGAGCGCCTTCCCGCTCCCTACGAGCGGCTTCCTCACGCTCCTCGGCTAGTTCAAACTCAATGAGTACTTCCATATCTTGTTCAAGTAGTCGAAGTTGATCCTCGCTAACCCAAACGGATTGGGATCGATTCAAAGGTGGGTTATTTGCCGCTCAATTTCATTTGGGATTACCGTAACTGAACTTGCGGTTGAACGCTTCCTACTTCATTTTCATTTGTGAATACCGGAAGAGATATTCGGTGAAGCCTCAAAACATGCTCATTTTGTGGTGGACTAGGGAATTGTTGAGAGAAATCTTTGTGTGACATTTTTTAAAATCCGTGTTTGAGTTGAGTATATGAGTTGTGTATGTGACATGATTGGGTATTTATAGGCTAGGTTTTTAAATTTGAACTTGAACGATAGGTCGAGTAGCCGTCGGTCGAGTAGTCGAGTATCAAGTGCATCAATTACTACATTAAGTTTTACATTTATTCATATCATTTAAATTCACAACTAACACACATATGTAGTAGATGCAATATTAAATGCATATTAATGTGTACAATTAATAACTACATCTACCAAACAATAGGTCGAGTAGCCGTCGGTCGAGTAGTCGAGTATCCAGTGCATTAATTACTACATTAAGTTTTACATTTATTCATATCATTTAAATTCACAACTAACACACATATGTAGTAGATGCAATATTAAATGCATATTAATGTGTACAATTAATTACTACATCTACCCAACCATAGGTCGAGTAGCCGTCGGTCGAGTAGTCGAGTTTCCAGTGCATTAATTACTACATTAAGTTTTACATTTATTCATATCATTTAAATTCACAACTAACACACATATATAGTAGATGCAATATTAAATGCATATTAATGTGTACAATTAATTACTACATCTAACCAACCATAGGTCGAGTAACCGTCGGTCGAGTAGTCAAGTATCCAGTGCATTAATTACTACATTAAATTTTACATTTATTCATATCATTTAAATTCACAACTAACACTCATATGTAGTAGATGCAATATTAAATGCATATTAATGTGTACAATTAATTACTACATCTACCCAACCATAGGTCGAGTAGCCGTCGGTCGAGTAGTCGAGTATCAAGTGCATCAATTACTACATTAAGTTTTACATTTATTCATACCATTTAAATTCACAACTAACACACATATGTAGTAGATGCAATATTAAACGCATAGGGCAATTGACAAAAAAATGCATCGAACTTGACACTTTTTATGATTGCAACAGAATAATAATTTTTTTTCTTATGTGTATTGAACTTTCAAAATTCGATTATTGTGTGATTTTGTGACCATTTTACCCTTAATTTTTCAAATTTTGAAGGGTAAAATGGTCATTTTATGATAGAATAGTCACAAAATACACATAATGATCGAAATTTGAAAGTTCAGTACATACAATAAAAAAAAAAATAGTTGGCTACACACAATCACATAAAGTGTCAAGTTCCATGCATTTTTTTGTCATTTGCCCTAAATGCATATTAATGTGTACAATTAATTACTACATCTACCAAACAATAGGTCGAGTAGCCGTCGGTCGAGTAGTCGAGTATCCAGTGCATTAATTACTAAATTAAGTTTTACATTTATTCATATCATTTAAATTCACAACTAACACACATATGTAGTAGATGCAATATTAAATGCATATTAATGTGTACAATTAATTACTACATCTACCCAACCATAGGTCGAGTAGTCGAGTATCCAGTGCATTAATTAATACATTAAGTTTCACATTTATTCATATCATTTAAATTCACAACTAACACACATATGAAGTAGATGCAATATTAAATGCATATTAATTTGTACAATTAATTACTACACATAGGTCGAGTAGCCGTCGGTCGAGTAGTCGAGTATCAAGTTCATCAATTACTACATTAAGTTTTACATTTATTCATATCATTTAAATTCACAACTAACACACATATGTAGTAGATGCAATATTAAATGCATATTAATGTGTACAATTAATTACTATAGGTCGAGTAACCGTCGGTCGAGTAGTCGAGTATCTACTAACTTAAATACTACATTTATTTTACGTCATACAACTAACATACATAATTTACACCAAAGTGCTATATATATTAATGTACTTATTAGAAAGAATTAGATTGTTCACTCAAAAGAAATGGGAGAATCGGTCGAATTTAGTGTATATTTGGTTAACGGAGATGTGACTTTTGGTGTTTGCCTTAAAAGAAATATTACTTACAATCAACTGGTAGCTATTGTGAAGAAAAAGTACAAGTTTAACGATACGTGCAACCTCATCTTTGTACAAAGTTGGTACAAAGTATGTCCACATTGTAGACGATGATGATGTGAGATTACACAAACGAAATTTGCAAAGGAAAAGGTACGCCACATACTATTTTTATTGCAAAGACTGAGCAATCATCCGTGGGAAATCCTTCTTCTTCTAATTCTTTGGGTATAGATCTTAACGTTCCTTTATCTCCTTTCGATTTAAACCCACAATACACTGTTTACAATGATTCCCGAATACCAAAACAAGAATATTTTGAAAATCACCGTAATTTAAACCAACAATACAATATTTACAATGATTCAAAATTAACCAAAAAAGAAAATTTTGATTGCCATAATGATTTTATGGCAAGAGAAAAGTTGAGCATAATTGACAAATGAATACTTTAAACAACATTCACAATCCACCGGATCCACAACCTATTATAAAAACTCCAAAGGAAAAATTGATCATGCTAGATGTATTTTGGAAAAGGGTGAAAGATTTGATAATAAAAATGTGTTATGAATAAAATTGGTTATAAATCTCTTTTAGATGGTTATGAATTTAAGGTTAGAAAATCGATCCGTAAGGTATTATGTAATTTGTGTGCATGAGGGTTGCGAATGGAAAATAATTTCAAGTAAGTGCAAATTTAGTAGTGAATGGGAATTAGGAATGGTGAACGACCATCACACTTGTTCAAAAACAAAATAGGTATGCATCACCGTAATGCTACGAAAAACTTGTTGGGTCATTTACTAGTACCTAAGTTCAAAGACAACAGTCGTATATATACGGCAAAGGACATACAAAACGACATAAACCTAGAATTCAACATCGGTATTAGTTACAAACAAGCATGGAGATCGAAGAATGTGGCATTGGATACGCTTGAAGGTTGCCCGAAAGCATCTTTTGAACTGTTACCATATATTGATACTGATGATGAAGACCGGTTTAAGATGGTTTCATAGCTTTTGGTATAACGGTAAGTATATATATATATATATATATATATATATATATATATATATATATATATATATTTTACTATTAAATTTATTTTGTTGAGTATTATTATCATATAACTAATCGCTTAATAATTAATTAGATTCAAGCTTTACGCACCATATCGACCATTGTTAATAAAGATGCACTCATCTTAAAGGTACTTACCTTGGAACAAATCATTGGCAGTTGGAATGGACGGAATAATCAAATTATACATTACAAGCGGTGTGTCTCAGGTAAGGCGGTGAATCGTGGACATGGTTTTGTCAAAATTAAGAGAATGCATTGGTGAAGTTCCGATTTAACTATCATATCGATCGACATGTAGCAATACAACTGCATGTGAATCTTTTTCGAATGCATTCCATGGGCATTGTTGTAGGAATTTGATGATGAATTGTAACTTGAAAAGTAAAAATCATAAGGCTTTATATTGGAAGATGTGCAAAGCCTACTTAATCGATGATTTTAATAGAGCATTAGAAGAGGTTAGGGCAAAAGAAAAGAAGCCTACGACAAACCGATCAAGCCGGGTTGAAAGGTGGTCTAGGGCATATTCACCGGTAATCGTTACAATTACATGACATCTAATAGCTGAGTCAATCAATTCGTTAACAAGAGATGTCCGAAAAGTACCCATCACTAATCTAATGGAGTGGCAGAGCCCTTGTCCAAAAGTGGTACTTCAATCGTCGAGAAAAATATAAAGGTACGCGGTTTATGTAATTTTTCCTAAAAGTAAACTATTTACCTTATTTATTGTTTTCCAATCAAAAATACTAACGAATATTATAATTTAGATGCACAAATGGATGAACTAAGTGATTGGGCAACCGCAAAAATAATGAATCGAATGTTAAAGAGCGCTCATTTGACCGTGGGCGGGATTGAGATGAACAGATTTACCAGTCGATGATCGACAAAAATACATATAGTGGATTTAGGTCAACGCTCATGCACATGTAGAAAATGGCAAGTTTCTGCTTTGCCTTGTGGTCATGTTTTAGCGGTTTGTAGAGTTATGGGAATGACGGATTGTAATCATTTGGCAAAAGCATGGTTTAGGAAAATTGAGCTTAAAGCTATGTACCAAGACTTGGTATATCCTGTTGGAGAAGTTTCAAGTTGGCAGTGTCCTAGTGATGAGTGTCTAAATACTCATCATTTTTGTACCATTTAAACTGCAAAAACATCTGAAAACACTCAGAAATGCATCAAAATGATAAAAATATCACAAATAAGTGTTTTATGTGTTTTAAATGCAAAAATATCAAAATCTGGTGAAAACGTATCAAGTTTGCATAATTGGCAGTTTTAGTCCCCCAAGTTTCAAAAGTTGTCAAAAACAGTCCCTGGTAAAACAAAATAAAGAAAAATATCATTTCAAGTCCCTAGGGATTCATGAGTTGTCAAAATTGGTCCTTGAGATTTAAATTTTCAAAATTACAACTTAGGCCCCTAAACTTTCAAAAATGTCAAGTTTGGTCCCTGGAAGTTTGAAAATGTCAAAAATAGTCCTTGTACTATTGGAACTTGTCAGTTTTGGTCCTTGTGACAACTTTGGAATATTGGCAGAAATGGTCCTTCAAGAATTGGAGAATTGCAAAACAAGTCCTTGTAATATTAAACCTAGCCATGACCCTTTGCACATTTGGACCCCTACCATTATACATTTTGACCCCCGCCATATAAACCTTTTGGACCCCAAGTCAACACCGGTCAAACTATACCTTTTCCTCCCACCGGCTTATCTTCTTCCCCACTGATCGCTTGCTGCAACTCCTCTCCCATCACCTCTCACCTTATCCCCGCAACATCTCTCACCCCATAATCATCACACCTACCCATCACCCCTAGTTGCAAATTCGTAAGCTTCACATCAAAACAACTTTCCCGCCAAAGTGATCCAATGGCCAATATAGTCTCAACAGATCCAAGGGCCAAGAAAACAAGTGGGATTTAATCGGAAGATGTGAGAAGCTTTTGGGTATAAATAAAGGAAGAAGAAGGAGAACAGGCGGTAGTTAGTTTTAAAATTTCATCTATGTCGTTTTAGTATAAATGTTTTAGTTTAAGTTTTAAAATGTAATCTTTTGTTTCTATGATCTAAACTCGTTATTTTATCATTGTAATCGCTTTTAAGCATTAATTTCAAAGTTTAGCTAAAATTCATGTTCTTGTGTTAACTGTTGAAAATCCAATTTCATGCTCTTATGTCCTAGCCTCAAATAGCTTATTTTTAAGATCAAACAAGCTTATTTAAGCTCATTATAGCTTTTAGTAAGCCTAATTCTCGCTTTAAAGCAAATTTGAAATTCGGTCAACAAAAGTCAATCAAGGTGGTATGGTCAAACCCTTGACCGGACTAGATGTGGTGGTGGAATAAGCTTATTGGGAGTGGTATTTAACCATTTGTGCAGTGCTTTAGTAAATGGATCGTCAGAAGCCCTTCATTCACTTTATGTAAATTTGTGCTCAAATCGATACCATTGTTCTCACCGAGTTAGTACTAACTGTTAGCTTAAATCATTGCGTTAGACTCATCTTACTTAGCTATAGTTAGATTAGGAAGTAATTCACACTTGCTAAGTATTTTGTTAATTAAAGTTTGCATCTAAGTTACATGAACTCTTGTTTGGCACAAGTCGAGTATCCGTGTTTGAGGATTGTTTATTGGTTAAAACCCTGTTGCTCGGTCCTCTTTAGTTGTAATATAACCATTTTAGTCATTAAATCTCAAGTGTGCACCCTTAAAGTCAAAATCATCTTGATTACGTCCCATATTCATAATCATTAGAAATTTATATTTCATAATCATGCATACTAGTGTAAAAGTTGTTTATATAGCCTAAATAAGTCTTATAGTAGCTTAATACATCAAATTAGATCATCTAGGATCATTAAAAGTTCATCAAAGTCAAACGGTTCATTATTTAAAAGTCAAAATTTCCTAAAAGTTTTGAATAAACTTTACAATTTCACCGTGATCTTATCATTAGGATTTAGGACTTAAGCCTTTGGGATATTAAAGTTTAACTGCTTAACTAAATTATAAAAATAGTAGTTCACTCCTAATCAGCTTATTAAGTGCTTTTCACTTAGCTTCTTTTGACCCCTTTTTCTGAAAAACTGCCCTGTGCCACTGATAAGCTTATGCTTATTTGAGTTTGTTTAGAGCTTATTTCTAATTCATTTAGCTTTCTCAGTTGTAGCATTAGCTTATTATAAGCTACTTAGCTTCTTTTTAGTTTCCTTTTGCTTATTGGATAGCTTATTAACCACTTAGCTTAAAAATTTGTTCTTATTCCTTTTTTTTTGCCCACTGTTGGAATTTTAAGCTAATTCAGAGCTTATTAGTGTTTTTCAATAAAAGTTGTAGTTTTAATAATTGCTTATTTTCTTGTGCTTAATTGGTTTGTAAAAGAAAAATCCAAAAAAATATTTTGCAAAAGGTACCGCTCGATTCGAACCGAGGTCGGCCCCTCACGCCCCACGCCTCAACACCAACACCGATACCAACTCGCCTGGGTCTTGTCTTGGTTACATCTTGCATCACTTAATATATAATGTTGTTTTATTCGGGTTAGCTTATAACTCGATCCGCTTATTTAACCGCTATCTAGACCGCTTTTTCATATTTGATATTTTTCTTAGGTTAGTTTTTCTTAAATTAGTTTTCATAAATTTTCGATTTTTCCAAAATGTTTTAGTATTTTTAATAATTTAATTAGTGTTATTTGGTTTTAATTGTAATAAATAATTTAAGAGTCGAAAAATACCGGCTTTTTCCTAAAATTTTCTTTTGTCATATAGTAAGTAATAAAATTGTTTTACACTCGTAGGACTTTATTTCACAAATTTTACGTTTTACTTATGCACTGCGTAATTTTTACATATAACGTGCGTTTTCATTCTAGGTCGCTTTTAGGTAATTTAGGTTTACGTTTTAATTAAAATAGTTTATTTAAGTTATTTTGTTTTATAAATCAAGAAAACATCATTTTAAAAATAGTGATAGCGTTTGTTTAATATAATTTATCTTTTTATTTTCTTTAATTTGCATTTAAGCCCTTGTAGTTTATATACTTTTTCTTTAGTTATAATCATTCAAAACTCTTTTCCGTTCAAATCCTCTCGATCACTATTCGTTTGACTATTCTCGCACAGCTCGTTGGGACTTAACGACCTGGGGAAACACTATCCTCTCCTGGACTTCATTGCATTTGGTTCCGGACTGTTTAAAGTTTGTTACGGTTGACCATTCACAAGTGGTCAGCTTGCGTGATAAAACTTGACCGTCTGGGAACGAATCACCTAGTTACTTGCAAGTTGTTAAGCCACCACTTATGGCTAAACCCCAACTGTAGACCCAAGAACAAAGATCGATTAGATCCTAAGGAGAGGAACGGTACCGTTAAGTGTGGAAGGTGCGGTAATGTTGGACACACCGACAAAGTTGCGAGAGAAACATTGCCAAAGAAAAAGTAAGTTATGTATTGTTATTTAAAGCTCATTATTTAGGATACGATTTTAACTCATAAATTGATTTACACAATTTTTAGGCAAAGCTACTCGCTAGAAGAAGCTCACGACAAGCAATGCCAAGCTCACAAGAAGAACAAGTCTATTCACAAGTCGTTAATTTGGATGACCCATAGAGTGGCATACTTTAGTTTTTTCTAGTGTGTATGGCAAACAACATTAGACTTTTAATGAAAGTTGCAAGTTTTCGCTTGAAAGCACAAACACAAGAATCAAACTTTCAATATCACGCTTAACAAACATAGCATACCCAAATTAAAAACAAATAAGTTTTTGCCCAAAAGCAACAGTTAACAAACACAAAACACAATGTATCTTTTGCCCAAAGGTAACAGTCACAACATCAATCACACCTACACAAATATCTTGTGCTTGAAATAGAAACGCCATCTGTTCTCGATATGCAAGGGTCGTCTGACGGCATCTTCAACAACCAATGGGATCCCATGAGATAATCTGTTTAGAGAACAAGAAACAACAAATTAAAATCATGCATAAAGATAACTCAGATTGGACTAACAAGTATGCTTAACCTGTACTTGAGTCACAAGTAACAGTTAAAATGACTCAAATATTTATGAAAAATTATTTGCAGTCATGAAAATGCAGTCATGATGCAGGCATTTGTGATGCAAAAAAGCTGTTTTTTTGACTAAAATAGTGACTAAAAACAATTTGATCCTACAATATATAAGGCCAAAATCTCAATTGCATTTTCATCACACATCTATAACAAAAACAAATAACAGAAAAATTGAGTGGTAAAAGAGTTACGTTTGAGCATAATCATGATGATAGGGAGTGGTCAATAAAGGTAGCAAGAGAGGTAATGTTTCCTGAGATATATGAATTGTATGGACCAAATGCTGAACCAAGTTACCGATTACCAGCTGAAGTGCTAGAAGAACTAAGAAGACAGATATACTGTCAGGAACAAGAAGAAGTTATACAACCAAGTGGCGGTGTTAAACTTAAGCAACCACATACGCAATTTGCGGGTCCTAGTAGCAGTAACACTATTGTTGGGAAGCAACCTAAAAAGAATGAGAATCTAAGAGGCAAGTCAACCATTTTGCACGAGTGTAATGATGATACAAAGAAAAAAGGAAAAAGAGACTAAATGTGATTTCCTAGTTCCTGAAAGTGATGTGTCTGGTTACATGTATGAATATATGATGTATGTATGCAGTTGGTTTAAGTATCACTTAAACCAAATTTAATAAAACTGTTGTAACCAAATCTATCAATGAAATGTTTTATGCTTATGCAACACTGCTGGTTACATGTATGAATATATGATGTATGTATGCAGTTGGTTTAAGTAACACTAGGTTAATCATGTAAAGGTTAGTGGTATACTATATCATTATACTTCTATGCAAGGACTCCTAGGCTAACATGCTAGTGTGTGAGTTAAGTACAGGTTATGAATACCAAACTAAGTAGGAAAACACTAGCCTACATCATTTACCTAGACACTATTAAAGACAACATTAAAGAAATAAGGCTTAAAACTATGTAAAAACAAATTTAAACAATCAAAGCTTCAAAAATCACTAACTCAGTAAAGAAATAAGCATACAAAGACGCCAGAATCACCAAATACCCCCCACCGCTGGGGACGTTACGTGCATTCCTAAACTTAATGTCAGATTCTAGGATCGATTCCTTTGCTTGCAAACACATCGCCTTCTCTAGAACTACCGAAGCTTACACTCCAAACACCTCCTCATATTCAAATACCACGGACGAGTTTCAGTTCTTGATATCCTTCAACGTCATAGAATGTAACAATTCCGATTTAATGTCAAACTGCGCTAGGGACCAATGTTTCTTGGGTTCATTTATGGGTATGAAGACCTACAATGTTTAAAAACAAAATTGATATAATCCACATAATTAAACTATCATATTCTAAAGATTGGTTACCAATGAATACATGTTCCACATTCCTCCACGCAAATGTGTAAATATCATTGGTTGCATAAAACAAATGGCATTGAGTCTTGAAGTAGAAGCGTTAAAAGTAGCAACTAACCATTGACCAATGCGGAAGATGGTCCAAATACTACATATACCATACCCAAAGATCAATGTCCGTAGGCAATAAAAAGGCAATTCAACAAAAACTTTACATATAGCGAAAATAATTTTATCCAAAATATCGTAAATGGTTATTTTAACGCCTCGTCAAGTAACCAACCTACACGCTTATCGTCAAGCCCAACTAAAGCATCCCGTAGCACGATCAACAAGAACGCCACTATACCAAGGAAACTTGCAACGAGTCCGCTTGGGGTAATCGAAACTTCTCCAACTCAAAAGTACATGAAATTTTATCGATACATTTGAATGGACGGCTTGGTTCCTAAACAAAACAAAGTTAAAGTTGAATTATAAGACTTAATTGAGCCAATATCTTATGTTGTAGTTGCAGATTCATAAAGGTAATACCTCTTTCTACGGTTCGAGATCTTCACACCTTTGAATCATGAATGCATCAAGGACATTTGTACGTTTCTTTAGTGCATCCATGCTAGGGACGATAAAGGTAATAACTCCTCCCATGGTTCCATCTGCGGCCCGACCACGCTCACATACCTCATCTTGAAAGTTCCACATTCTTTGTAAAGCAAGTTTCATGTGATTTGGAATTACTATGCTCAATACTCTTCATCCTCTTTTCTTCTTCCAAAATCGGTTTAGTCCTCTGCTTCCTCTCTCTCGCCACCCTATAAATCTCAAAGACTTGCTTTTCACCTTTACACAATCATCCCGCAATTACATAAAAAAAATCGTTGTTATTACCTAAGATAATTCTTGAAAACAGTTAATATATTATTGAAAACATGTCTGTGATCACCTCAGATAAATCTTCATCAGACAATTTGTCCACTTCAACCCCACCATTCTGTGTAAAGTGATGAAAGAAGTTATAATGAAAGGTACAAGAAAAATAAGAATAATAAGAATAATTTGAAAGTTGTAGAAATCAATTACCACATAAACTTTCTGAGAGAAATTATCCAAACCATCTACAAATCCATTGGCAGTGTGTTTGTTGGATGTTCGAATAGGCAAATCAAATAATTCAAAAAAATCGCCATCTAGATTACTACAATACTCGTCACCCAGATCACACTCCACGTTATCCTGTAACATGTGTGCACATACTTAACTAAGTAAATGACAAGAAAAGATAAATATATATGTATATATGTATACCTTTTGAGCAGATGAGGTAACTTTGTGCTCGTGTCCGACTTTTGTTTTCCGAGTAATATCACGCATCACAAAGTATTTTGTAAAACATGATAATTAGACATTAGTTAAATTGGGGCATACGTAGAAAAGGGTTTGTGTCAAGACTAATATGAATAATACTCTCCAGTTTGTAGACACGTTCTTTCAAACTCTTGATCTCTTTAGGTAGAATCAACAAACTGTCACATAAACGCTCCAAAGCCTTAACCCAAAGCATACAACTCTGCCTAAGTGGATGTGCCTCTCTATCTTTGTCCTTAGATGTGCGAGCTGATGACAATTTTTTTAGATAATCACCAAAAACACCCTCGTATTCAACAGGAGGAGGTGCTCTTGGTGTATACCACTTAAAAAAAATTTTGGCTTTGTCTAAACCATTCTGATTGGCCCTCAGCAATATTGGGATATAGGTCATAATTTGGATTTTTGGCCTAAGGCATTTAAGATTACAAAAAAACTTTAGAAACAAATAAATTAACTAATTTACAGACTAGATAAGCATTTAAGATTACAAAACATCTTACAATCAAAGGAAAAAGTTGGCATATATGCAATTACATTTAGCAGAAAAGTTGGCATATACGCATTAACTGACCTCGGGAAAAAGTTGGTTGTATAGCTCCCAATTTTGAAATGGAAAATGCTTCGACCAGGAACATCCTCTCGGGATCACATCAGGGTCATTAATCCACCAACGTAGGTTCGAGATGAAGACTCTAGAATCCATATCTACAAATAGTTAATGAATAAGTCAAATGACAAACAAAATATTATCATAAAATAACTTGACAATGATTTGGACTAAAAATACGACCTTGAAACACGAATAAATCCGACAATGAATACGATGGAACAAACTTTGGGTCTTTTTCCAATGCTTTATGGTGCTCATCCTTATGATTCGAGTTTATATTTCTAATGGCGTATAACTCCCGCCGATGTGCTCTCCCAAGCATCCAGATTTTCTACCATCCTTAGATATACATCATCAACAATGGATCCTAACTCACGACCCATAAATATAACTTCCAAAGATAACAAAAGACAAACTCGTATTGAGTCTTCATCGATAGTTTCGTGGAACGCTCTTCATCCTCAATCACGATAGAAGATCTATGTTTTAACATAGCGACCTATCTTCTTCTGAAATACACGATCACAAAACCGATATCACCATCCCTAAACTTGCGAAACCGACCATCCCAAACTTGAATGCGGTTATGAGGCAAAATTCACTACGACCAAAGTGTAGCAAATGATTGTTAACATTATAAATGAGGGTAAATCATAGTGATCATTATCGAGAAGACTTGCTTCAAGCATAAAATGTATAAGACCTCTTCATTGTCAACATAATCCAAATCCACCACCGCCCAAAACATGTCGACCTAAACAAGACAGATCGGTCCAAGCCTAGTCTCTTTCATTAGTGGAAAGTAATTGAGTTTGCTTCTAACATGTACCCTCGCATGATATTCCTAAAGAGATTACAAGATACAAGAATTAGCATAGCTGGGATAAGATAACAAGATTATGCAGACACGAAATAACCTAAGAAGAACTTTTACTTATGGGCTTATACTTGCAATATGGGCTTCTCTAAACAATTCAAATATCGGCTTATATACATCAAAATACTAGGCTTATAACTAGTTTCACACTTTTCAAATAGTCGACCTAAACAGTAAACTTAAAAGTATAATTTGAACCAGTTTATAAACACTGTAGAATAGCATTGAGCAATGTTAATATATTTGCATGCAGACATGATTATGCAGACATGTATAAGCACTTAACACATAAGACACTTCAAAATTGCTTATTTTCTTAAAAATTAGCCAAAAAACACTTCAAAACAGTTGATTTTCTTGAAAAAAATACCAAATAAGCACTTTAATAAGCACTTCAAAACAGCTTATTTTCTAGAAAACGGCCAAAGAATAACTAGAAACTGATTAACAAAAATAAAAGCAAGTAACCCATTTTCAGAAATACCCAAAAGGCAAACACCCAGTTAGATCTAACAATGAATCAAAAAAAAAGTTAGAAGAGTACCAACGGTTTCATGGTGGAATGAAACAATAGATTGAGTGTGTGATTATTGAGTGTGTATGTGAAACAATAAATTGAATGAAACAATCGATGAATCAACACAATAAAAAATTAATCGGATAGTAATTCAAACCCTAGATCGGATATCAAGAAAGTTAATCGATATCAAGGAAAGTAAAAAGTCAACGCACCTTTATGTCACATCCCGGCCGCGGTTGCGTAAGTCCGTAGGTTGAGTATGACGGTTGCTCAATAACAGATGGTTATCTTGGAAAAGTGAGAAGATAAAAGGTGTATTGGTAGTTGTGACACGTGTCACATTTGGGTGGAGTCATGAGTCGAGTGGTCACAAGATGATCATTTTGGAGATTGAATGAAAATTTGACCACAAAGAGGACTACCAAAAAGATTTTGGCACATTTTGGTACTTTTCTCTTTTTTTTTTGGTGCAAAGAGAATTATATTAATTGAAACCAAGCAAATTACAAGAGAATTCAAGACTTGAATGGACATTACCCATCCAGAAACACAGTTACTAAAACTAAACTGAATACACATCAAACTATATTGCTCTCACTTCATCCGATATCTGTCCTCAGAGCCATATACCTATGACAACATAGTGAAAAACATTCTGGAAACACAATTGCACTATAGTGTGAACCATGCTAATTGTCTTCTTAATTCATCCAAAATGCAATTTTAGTAAAAAGGAAAGAGGCCTATGATATTATAAGTTTTCTGATTTATAAAACATAGCAGAGTAGGAATATTCTTGCATATGCTTGTATTAAAAATGTAATGTGCAGCTCAATTATCAATTATGCATACTGAAAGTTGGAGTTATCCACTAATTAGGGGGCTTCAGAGTTGCAGGCTGTCTAATTTATTTTTATTATTTAATTTAACTTTTAGCCATCTGTATGACTCCATTCAAAACTAAGATGGAAAGTTCAAAGTTGGGTAAGTGTGCATCATCTTTTAGTTATTCAGTAGTGATGTTGCAACAACAATGGAACTTGTCAAAATATTAGTACTGCTTTATTTAAAGAGATAAGAGCGTCTCGCGCAACACTTACTAGTGCACCTATAAGATTCACATTATATAATTAAAATGAAACCAAATAATCTTGTAACCGACTTCACTTGGACCAAAAGTTATGACTGTTTGAAGTTGATATCATTAAAGTGGCCACGCCAACCTTCCCAAACATGGAAAGACTTTACCCGGTTTTAATCTGTGTGGTGCATGGTAGGCTCAAACCCCGTGGATTAGTCGACAAAAGGTAGGAAACCATGGTAACCAAAAAAAAAAAAGAAATTTCTCACAGTATCTTTTTTTCATGTACAAATAAACTAATTGATAGAGTATATATGCTCTTTATTAGTTACTCCGTATTTCTTTTTTAGCTGATTTATGTTGTTTCTATGCTTACCCAATTATGTTGGGGATAACATTGCTGCTTCGTGCAGCACCTATTATACATGAATCACCCTTTTGCTATAATACGCAACAGATCATTTTCCCTTTTTCAAATTACTAATGTGGTAATAAAAGACTTGGCATTGCAATATAACAGAAAAACTTTCATGATCATGCAGGATGTGAATCATTTTCATCATGGGTGTATATCTTAGAACTATATATTAGTAGATGTATATTGTGGGATATAAAGGTTGTGTTATTAGGGTAGGTATATATAAGATGATAGGAAGAGTGTGATTTGGTGCAAGTTGGAGAAGAGAGGCATGCAAAGCAATTGCAGCCTTTAATTCATATCATTCAAAAAGCAAAATAAAATTGGTAGTGATCGCCATGTTCCTAAAATAGAACACGTTAGACTTTTTTTTTTTTTTTTTTTTTGTGATGCGGGTTAGTGGAGAAAAGTGAGTATTAGATCTGATTTTCAATCCTTGGTAACTCATATGTATATTTCCAACCATGAATCTATATTTGTAGCCATATAATAAATAAAATTTTAATCTATGAGTGCTGATCGATACATTGTTCATCATTTATTAGTTTTTTTCCAAGTTGATGCATTCCTTGGTTTGAATATTGTTTTCAGACTTACATCAGGAACTTGCCTAAATTTTATATCTCTTCTCTACTACTTATAAAGCATGCATATTATTTTTTTGAAATGCTTATATTTGAATAATGTGTAATGCCTATAATACCCCTAGAAAACAAGTTTAAAATTCTTAATTTGGAATGTGAGAAACTAATTCCACTGAAAACGGCAATAGATGGGTTAAAAATATATGTTTCATTACATATCCCATGAATTAATTACTTTCTATTTCTTTGCAATATGCCAATCTCTTTTAGACATTGCATTTGTTTTGAAAATGAGATTTTACAATGTTACATATGCATTTATGTCTATGAAAAAGCACATTTACGTACTAAAATTTCTATGGCTAAATAGACCATTTATATTAGTTCCACGTATTAACAAAACTAGGTATTTTATAATATCTTGATTACATTACGTTGTATGCATAAACGTTACACAAAACAATTAACCAAAATATCACAACGATAATTATTTTGCGCTATAAAATCATATTGCTATGCATGAGTACTCATCTAGTCAATTCAAATTATTAATGTGATTTTTTGGCATAGTAATATGACACAAACACTACTTCATGTGTATCCAAAATACCTCTAAATTAGTGAGTCCTCATAGTAGATTCTGATTCATGCAACTTGTGTCACTAGGACATTTGCACATCTTCCCCTTGTATAAATATAGTAGTATAGAACTCGACTTGCAGTATATTTGCTTATGAATGGGTCCTGGCCAGTGAAGAATTGCATATGGATTAAAATTGGTTAATTAAGTGATTCTATTATAGACAATAGTCAGAGAGGTTGATTACTATACTTGATTTGATAAAGAATCTATGGCTCAATTGAGCATCAGATGCTAATTTGGTTTACATGTTGATACTGATTGTGATCTTAATTGAGAGCTATTCTATCTCTTAAATATAGACATTTATCTTGTTCATTATCGTTGTTCACTTTTTTTCAATTTATTTAGAGTAAAACGTCTGCTTATGTTCTGGCATGTCCGTATGTTCTGTAAGTTCACTTTATATGTTAAGTTTCAGTATAACCTTAAAAATAAAGAAGCAATTATGAATATATTGTTTATCATGTTAAACTACACAACAAATGAAGTATTAATATATGTTGTTCTGAAAAACAAATTCATATCATTAAAACAAACGGGAACCGAGAAAATAGCAATACAAAATATTAGTGTGCACATGCAATTAAGAAATTATATTGTTGTCCTGTGTAACGTTAGCATACCTGAGGATTAGCCAGTTCTACCAAGAAGAGCCTTAAGCTTCCTCACAGTGGCATTATCAAGGAAAATGGTATCAGAGCCAAGTTGCGTTGATCTCAAAAATGGAATCTATTTTTTTAGTATTCTCCATTAATGACGAAGGTAATTCATTTGAAAATAATGCAAAATCAGTTATCTGTAGACTAGGTGACGCACTACTAAAACTTGCAAATACAACCGCTGGAACTCCACCAGCATTCAATTGGAAATGCAACAACCCTCGTGGGAATACCATGATATCACCCTTTTTCAATGTCTTAATGTAAGAATTATTAGCGAAAAGATAAAAACCAGCCTTAATAACCCCTTGTGTCACTAAAAGTAGCTCAGAACCACCCCGGGTGTGTATGCATTGGGATCACGCCATTAGGGGCTAGGTCAAGCCGAGCAATGGAGATCCCAAGATCATTTACACCTAGAATTTAAGTAGCAAATGCTGGAGTCACAACTGCTTTGATGGTGTTAGATGTGTTTGCTGCAAAGTTTAGGCTGCTAGACACAAAGCCATCAAAAGTATGAAACACCAAGTAGAATTCTTTTAATACAATAGATCGACACAATTAGGAAAAAAATGGCAATTGAATATATTTTTAACAATTAGCCCTAAATTAAAACCACTAAAATCTACTCCCCATCCCAAAATATAAGTCCATGTTTAACTTTTTTTTTTTTTTTTTTTTTAAGAATTATTTTGTTTACGAGCTATATGATGCTTGATGAAAAGTATACTAATAAAATACATTTGAAACACAAATCCGTTTACATATTTTGAATCAAGTTATAACACGTAAAAAAATAGAGGAGAGTTATTTTACATACCAAATTTTTCTTACATACCAAGGGACTCATCTCCGTCATCCATCTAAAAAAAATCAATGGTTGAGATTAAAATCATTTTATTATTTCACATATTTTTTATAATTTAAACATCTCTTAAACCATTAATCGTTAAGCAAAAATAATTACACCATCACGACGAGCATTTAATTATCTTTCTGTAGACGGGCACTTTGATATACTTTCGAAAAAAGAAAAAAAAATCGTTTTTCTCACATTTTTTCATCTTTTTTTACGTTTTTCTTCTAAACTGGAATTTGCATGAAATATCATATATGATTTAACACTAATTTGAAGATCACATGTGATATTAGTGTTAAATCACATATGATATGTAATATCAAATGTGATACTAGTCTTAAATCATATATGATATACATATCATATATGATTTAACATTAATATCACATGTGGTATTCAAATTAGCGTTAAATTATATATGATTTTTTCATGCAAATTTCAGTAACGTAAAAAAACGAAAAAACTTAAAAAAAAGTGAGAAATACGAAGAAAAAAAAATTATCGAAAGTATATCAAAGTGCCTATCTATAGAAAGATAATTAAATGCTCGTCGTAATGGTATATTTTTTTTGCTTAACGATTAACGGTTTGAAAGATATTTATATTTGAAACAAAAATGATGAAAGTGGGTTTTTTTAACTGTTGGGATTAATCTCATCCATTAGATCTAATAAAAATGGAGGGTGAAAATTGATCCCTTAATATGTAAAGAAGGTTTTATCCTCAAATAATCTTAAATAAAAAAATAAGGGTTTTTCTAACTTGTACATAAAGATTCACATAAAAATACAAACAAGTGTATTTTCATAAAAAGACTTTGAAAAGTAAAAAATGGAGTTATATTTTGGAAAGATTGAGTAAATTATGTGAGATATGTGAATTTCAAACCCCATATGATGAACTTTACGCCTTTTGAGATCTTTCTGTGGTTCTCATCGACTCATAAGCTATAACTATTTAACATTGATATGATTTATCACGCCTTCTATGCATTACCACGGTTCATGCTCGAGTCAGTTGATCGATTGGTACATTGTTCCTCGTTAATTAGTTTTCTTTATGTTGATCTATTAATTCCTTGGTTATAATCTTAATTTCAGAAACTTGCATCCGAATGTTACCCCATTTTTAAATTGTTTCAAATTGCTAAAGGGATTTTTTTCCAAGTTCATGCAGGATACCTCTAAAATAGGTTGCCACATAGCTGATTCGCAACTGGACTCACTAGGCCAAGTAAGTATTTTAACAATATTAGGTAGGTAAAATGTTTATGGGATGTAGTACTATAATACCATTTTTATATTGATTCAGAACTGTGAAAATAACAATACAGAATAATGACATTCAACAAAAAAATAATAGTGTGCACGTGAAATTAGGACATTATATTGTAGTCCTGTATAATGTTATAGCATACATGAGGCCGGATTAGTTAGTTCCACCAAGAACAGCCTTGAGTTTCCTCACAGTGGCAGTATCAAGGAAAGTAGTCTTCTCTACTAATGATGATGGTAAGTCATTTGCAAACAATGCAAAATCAGTTATCTGTAGACCAGGTGACGCGCTACTAAAACTTGCAAATGCAACTGCTGGAACTCCACCAGCATTCAATTGGAAATGCAACAACCCTTGTGGGAATACCATTATATCACCCTTCTTTAGAGTCTTGATATAAACCTTATTAGCCGAGGAAACAAAACCGGATTTAATAACACCTTGTGTCACCAAAAGTAGCTCAGAGCCACCCAGATGTGTGTGCATTGGGATCACGCCACCAGGGGCTAGGTCCAGCCGGGCAATGGAGATCCCAAGCCCATTCACACCTGGAAGTTGAGTAGCAAAGGCTGGAGTAACAGCTGCTTTGATGATGTTGGATGTGTTTGCTGCAAAATTTAGGCTGCTAGACACAAAGTCATCAACTGTGACATTGGCGGGTGATTTGCAAGAATAGCCCGCCGGGCTTTCTAGGCCTTTTAGGTCCGCAACACAAAAATCTTGTACCGCTGCATGGGTGGAGATGGTGAAGAGAAAGGAAACAATATCAAGAGAATGTGAATCATTTTCACAATGGAGTTTATGATATGATCTTAGAAGTATTAGTAGATGTGTATTGTGTGATATATCTTGAGGTGATGTTAGAAATGTTATATATAAGGATCATATGATGTGTGTCGTTTGTTGCAAGTTGGAGAATGGAGCCATGCGAACCAATTAGAGCCTTAAGTTTATATCATTTAAATAAGCAAAAAAAGAAGCACAGTGCTTGGTAGTGATCAACATGTTCCTATAATAGAACAAATTATACCTTTTTGGTATGGTGTGTTAGTGGCAAAAAGTGAGTATTGGATCTGACTGTCAGTGATTGATGATTCATATCTTTTTATTCTAAGTATGTACCTACACAATACACTAAATATATGCAAAATGTTAATGCATTTTTTAGACGCCTTGTTGTCATTGTTAGTAAGCTTAATATGTTGTAGTCCATTCAGCTATAGAGTTTAGACAAAGAGACGCAAACTACATTAACTCATACGGAGTATAATGGATTTTGAACCTTTTGAGTTAATGTTGCAGGCTCATCGAATTAAAGTTATCACAATTAAACGTCTACATGCTTTCCCAGACTTCTATGCATTCCTGTGTAGTTCATGTACGTACGAGTTAGCTGATTGATGCATCATTCCTCATTACATAGTTTTTAATCTGATCAACTAGCTAGTCCTTGGATTGAAACATTAAATATTTTTTCAGAAACTTACATCTAGATGTTGCCTAATTTCTTGTTATCTCAAACAACTAATGTGATTCTTTTTTTCTTTTTTGTATGGTACTATCAACTATGACAGAAACACTAGTTTCTTGTTCATGCAGGATATCTATAAACTAGCTAATTTGCTCACATGGCATATGCTGATTTGTGCAACTGGAGTCACTAGGGCCAAGTAAGTATGTCCGCATCCGCCCCTTGTATATGGTAGTGTAATAACTAAAATTCGGCTTGCACTGTTTTAGCTCAGTGCAGAGACACTGATGTGTTTAGCAATATCTTATGTTAAGTGTTCAGGCATGTACAAATTGTGCAAGATAATATTAATTAGGCTTATGAATGCCCCGACCTTTGAAGAATAGCATATAAAGTTTAGTTGTTAATTTATTCAATTTATGGTCTCCATAAGGAATATGTCTTATAAAAAACAGTTCAGAAAGTTTGAATATCGTGTTTGATTTGATACAGTTTCTATGATTCAATTGAGCATTAGAAGCATATAGTTGGTTTACCTCTTGAAACTAATTCTTATCTTGGGGTGCTAGTCTGTCTCTCAATTTGGAATATAGACTGGTATCATATTCGTTATCATTGTTTACTCTATTTTAAATTCATTAACAGCTCAAATTCAACAATCACTAGAACCTTTTAAGTAAAGATGGATAGTGTGTCTTTCAAGTGGGCAGGCCAAACTATTTAGGGAATGTAGTATTGTATTTCGCTTTTTATGTTGATTCAAAGACAAAATCATATCATTAAGACCAACTGGAACTGAGACAATAACAATACAAAATAATGATAAACAACACAAAATAATAGTGTGCACATGATATTAGGACATTATATGGAAGTTCTGTATCATATTAGCATACATGAGGATTAGCCATGGTTTGAGCTTCCTCACAGTGGCATTATCAAGGAAAGTAGTCTTCTCCACTAATGATGACGGCAAGTCATTTGCAAACAACGCAAATCAGTTATCTGCAGACCAGGTGACGCACTACTAAAGCTTGCAAATGCAACCGCTGGAACTCCACCAGCATTCAATTGAAATTGCAACCACCCTTGTGGGAATACCATGATATCACCCTTCTTTAATGTCTTAATGTAAACAGTATTAGCCGAAGAGATAAAACCGGCCTCAATAACCCCTTGTGTCACTAAAAGTAGCTCAGAACCACCTGGGTGTGTGTGTGCATTGGGATCACGCCATTAGGGGCTAGGTCCAAGATGAGCTATGGAGATCCCGGGCCCATTAACTCCTGGAAGCTGAGTAGCAAATGCTGGAGTCACAGCTGCTTTGATGATGTTGGATGTGTTTGCTGCCAAGTTTAGGCTGCTAGACACAAAGTCATCAAATGTGACCTAGGAAGCACGGACACGTCTGAAAGTAAGGAGTGGCAGTGTCGGACACGTGTCGGACTCGGACACGCCTCGGACACGGCTCGGACACGTGTCCGACACGCACGTGCCGTGTCCCACGTGATGTTTGGGCCGGACACGGATTTGGACACTGCTTGGACACGGACGGACACGGATTTGGACACGGATTTGGAATTTTTTTTTTTTTTGAAAAATAAAAATAAAAAAAGAAGGTTTTCAAAATTTTTAAAGAAGTAGAAGAATTTTTTTTTAAAATTAAAAAAGAAGAAAAGTGTTTACCTGGTGGTGCGGTGGATGGCGGAAGCACAAAGATGTTGAGAGAGAGATGTTGAGAGAGGAGAGAAGAGATTAGTTGTGTTTCTTTATTATTATGATATTTCATTTGATTTTAAGGCTTTGTACATGTTTTATACATATATATATAAAATTCCGTGTCCACGTGTCATAGTGTCTATATTTTTAGATTTTGTCGTATAGTCCGTGTCAGACACTGTGTCCGTGTCCGTGCAACCTAGAATGTGACATTAGCAGGAGGCTTGCAAGAATAGCCCACCGGGCTTTCTGGGACTTTTAGATCAGAGACACAAAAGTCTTGGACAGCTGCATGAGCGGAGTAGGTGAAGAGAACGGAAATGGTCAACAGAATGTGAAACATCTCTTCTCTACTAATTATAAAGGAAAAATGGTCTTCTTGAAAGTGAAAAACTGAATTCGGTCAACACTTGAAAAGTGAACAAAAGGGTACTTGGTTATTGTAGGCAAGTACTGTGGTGTTTGGAAACTTTATTCATTCCTGGAAACTTGTTTATTGTGGCGTTTAAATGGCTGGGCTGGCAATTAATTTAAAAGGCCTATTCAACCATTGCTACGAAAGGAAACTATTGCTATCTTTTGTATGAAAGGAATTTCTGACTTATTACACGCACGTATACCATGAAATTAAGAATGCATGAGCCAAAAATGGAATGAAATGCTGGACATGACAACTACTATAATACACGGCCGGATATATAAAAGTCCCCCTCCTCACTAAAACACAAACCAAATTTCACTTCTCTTCTGCTTTCTAAACCTAACCATGGACGGACCCACATGTATGCTGGGTGTGACACGGGCTACACTCGATTTTAGGTCACGAAGTGCAAAAATATTTCAAAACTGTCGTTTTTGTGGTATGTGCAACCCCCAAATTTTTTTTGCTACTTTCATTTTTTACGGTGTTAGTTTAGTTAGCATAACATTTCTTTTGTGCAACACCCTCTTAAAAATTATGGGTCTGTCCCTAAACCTAACCCTTAATCTCTTAAGCATCATCTACGGCCGCCACTATAACTACCGCCATATCAAGAAATAGCCACCACCTCTAGGGTGGTTTGGGTTATTCGGTTGGCTAGGTAGTTTCGATTAGTTTTTTTTTTTTTTTTTTTTTTTTTTGAAAGAAATGGTGTTTTGTCCAGATTTAGCTGCATCTCACTAATCTCAGTATGTTTTGTGGTTTTTGACTAGATTTATTGCATGGTAATTTTTAATTGTTTGTTCATCTGCATTAATTGCATGCTCAACATGTCTTCTTTTTTTATTTGATATGTAAACTACATGTTGTTTATGAAGAAAGACATTGTCTTTTAGTCTTTTGGGTTGACTTTTCAAAAGTATGCTTTTGTATCAATTTTTAAAAGAAGTTAATTTGCACATTTTCATAAATGATTGAGAAATTTTGAGTGCTTAAACATTTATATCTTTATATTATTTTTATGTATGTTTATCCTGTAAAGGTATAAGTATTTAAGCACTCAAAATTTGAATGTCCCAATTATTTATGGAGTGTGTAAATCACCTCCCATTTCTAAACTTTATTTAATTAAATTGATTCACACCGTCTTTGATTAAGGTTTGTTTTGTTTTTTCTTTTTGGTTTTTTATAGTCTTTTTTTTCCTGGTAATTTGATATTATGTGCATGTGTTCTATTTGGTTCAATGCGTGTGAATTTACATTAGTTTTGTTGTTTTGGTAATCAAGATTCTTAATCATGTTTAATTATGTGTTTTGTAGAAAATAAAAGACTTTGACTTTTCAAAAGTCAAATTGCTATGAATATGTGTAAAGTTTTACATTATTCGTGTTTTTATTGTAGTAGTATTGCAATGCGTAATTTTTGTTCTTTTGAAGGAATAATAATATGGTTTTTAGTATACGGATAATAATTACATTGGTTTGTCAGTTGAAAGTATTTTTGTTTCTTTGAAGTGGATGGAGTATGATGGGTGTTTGGACTGCTTAAATTGTTTATTTGTTTATTGTACTTTGACAAAACAAATAATTGATTTGCCGAGTGTGGGATTGGTTAGGCGGAAGTTAATGGTGACCGAAGGTATTGTGGTCATCACCTGTCACATCAGTGCCACACTAGCTTTCTCTCTCTAAAACTATACTCAATCACAATTTGCTAATAAATCGGCCGCAACCACAACAAAAAACATACCCCACAAAAACTAATAAAAAAAAAATTACACTCACAAAAGAGATTGAAAGATTCGTTAGCTACCCAACCATAAGAATGAAAAATTTGAATGTGTGATTTGTTGCCTTCGGTTGAGTTAATGGGGAGAACACAGTCATTTACTTGGTTGGGTGGGGGGCAAACTTATCATTAAGATCGGCCAAGAAAAAAAAGCAAAAGAACATATTTATGCAAGGATTTGATAGGATATGGTCTTTATCTAGGTAGGTGAACAAATTAAAATTTTAGTTTATGGGTACTAAAAATGACAGGCTTATAAAATAGATTTAAATTTTGATTATATTTTGAGCCCTACAAAATAAGTTTGGAAAATGTATGAATTATCTTTTACCCATGAATACATGAGTCAAGACGAGACATGAGGCATCACATAATTTAAATGTTTTTTTTACCAAAGAGCACATAAAATACGCAAATATAAAGTGAAAGTTTTAATAATAAAGACTACTAAAAGTGATTACGTTATAGTTTGTGACTTTTTTATAATCTTTATCTTTATCTTTACTACATAAAATGTAAAAATGGTCAAAGGTTAAAATGAAAACTTGAAAATTGAATATTGAAATTCAATATTCTTGAAACACTTGAAAATTGAATGTTGAATATAATGTATATGCGTATGAAAAAAAAAATGAAGGAAAAAACATTTAATGTGACATTAAATGTAAACCAATATTTAATGGTATATATTGAATGTAGAGTTTTTTTTTTGGATACTTGCAATTAAAAAACTTAAATACATAAGCATAGTACTTTCAAAAATATATACACGATCCTCTTTATTCCTTATTACTAATGTGTAAACAATCAAATCTTGTATTGGTATGCCATTTCTCAAAACTCTAAGTAAAAAAATAATGTTGTGACATACTATGTAGTATTTGAATTAATCTTTTGTGGGCGTTGATTTAAATCTTCAACAAATTTAAGATATATATATTTTTTATTTATTTTTTATTATTTATTTTTCTTTTTTGGTTATGTAGTTTTCTGCTTCACTTTTAACAAAATCGTAAGGTTTTTTTGTTTAAAAACTATTGATTTGTTTTATATTTCTTACATTCCTGGGGCATGTTTTTATTTTGATTGAAGTGGTTTTCGTTCAACGGGTCTGACTTTGTGATCTTCAATCGGGTTATATTTTTGGTACGATAGTGAATTCATGAACAATTTCAAAGAAGCTATTCTCAAGTCGGTTTTGGGCTTAAAAGAAAAATGAATATATTGGTGTCGAGATAGTGGATGAAGGCGAGTGGTCACCAAAAGTTCGGTGAGAAGGACAAAGAAATACAATCACAATAAAAGGAGGATGAACTAAGTCTCTTACGAAGTGTTGTTCAATTTTTAATTGGAGCTAAGGTTTTATAAGGGATTATTAATTGATGGTTCATAACATGGAGTAGTAGAAATGAAGAAAAGTATGTTATGTTGTAAATATTTTTGGCACTACTACGTCTATGTATTTAAGTTTTCAAATTACAAGGGTCCAATAAAAACTCTTGAATGTGATGTCTATGCGTATAAACGTTCCAACATATTACGTTCCTCTTCAAATCAAGACTACCTATACTCAGCGACATATCGACATTGAATGTGACATTGAAGGAAAAGATTCATATTAAACACATGGCAATAAAACTGTGATCATTCAAATTGAATTTAAACTTCAAACATCAAACATTATATACGGTAAGTGTTTTTCAAATGCCTATATAAAGAACACTAATGTATTGATTTATTTCAACTTGTTTACTTTCATACGCATAGACATGGCAATCAAAAATGAAAAGAATATTGACAATGAAAAATGAAAAGAGAAGGTTTACTATAGTTTTGATGAAGCAGAAGACGACACCCATAACTTCTATCCTTTGTAATTCTTAAACTCGGTCAACGTGAGCGGATTGCCTCCTCATTACTTGGGTTTGAAAATTGGATGCCCGATTGTTCTTTTAAAGAATCTCGATCCGACAAATGGATTATGTAATGGCACGAGGTTGATATGCAAACGTTTTGATCCTAATGTCATTAATCTTTGAGATTTTTGGGACAACACGGAGTTAGATTACTCTTGCCAAGAATTTCTCTTGCTCCATCTGAAGCCGACATGTTTCAAACTAAAGAGAACACAATTCTCGCCTTAGCTTTACGATGACTATTAATAAAGCTCAGGGCCAAACAATTCTAAATGTGGGTGTCTATTGTCTAGAGGGATATCTCGTAGAACAACAAAGGTATTGGTTAAACCAGTCAAAAGAGTTCCGTCAAGCAGGAATCTATACCTCAAATGTCGTGTATCAAGAAGTTTTACGCAACGAGTAATGTGTGTTGTTAGTTAATATTTCATAATTGATGTAATGTTTTATTTTAAGTTTCATTAAATATTTTTATATGTCGTTTGATATATGTTAAGAATTTTTGCTAGAGTTGAATTATCACCTGTTACAACCGTTTGTAATTACATTTTTATTCTTTCACGTTCTATTTTGAACGTTATACGAAACACTTACCACAATATCGCATACCGTTAATTGTCTGCCGCTAGAAACCGATGCCGCTAGGCACGGGTACTCGCCTAGTGTTCATAATGGGGTGTTTATGATCTTAAAACTATTGGTACTTTTTAGATCTGTATTGTGGGATGTTGAGATGGTTTGTTAGTGTAGGTATTTATAAGGATCGTAGCATGAGTATGGTGTGCTACTAGTTGGAGAGGAGAGCCATGCAAAGCAATTAGAGCCTTAAGTATATATCATTTGAAAAGCAAAAAAAACCAAACTGCTTGGTAGCTTACTGATCACCATGTTCCTATAACACAACAGATTACGCCTTTTTGTTGAGGTGAGTTAGTGCAGAAAAGTGAGTAATGGATCTGATGTTCGACGATTACTAATTCATATCTGTTTTTGTTTATTGTAGCCGTAAACTCTAAACGTTTAGCCAAATAATCACACAACACGTTTCATGCATATAAATGTTACTTTTGCATGACAAAACGCACACATATAACAAGTTGAAAATTTATGAACAATCAAAAAACTACCAAAAATATATCATGATATTAAGTATAACATTTGTAAGATACCAAGATAGGGTCTGAAACATGCCCAGCCTCTTATAGACAACACACGTAAATTGATGTGACCTACAGGTTTTGACTTCGATCATAAATGCACATGAACTAAGCCAATATAGGAGTACTTATTTTACTAAAAATCCCACAGTTGGGACTTAAAATCCCACAGTTGGACTACAACACATTGTTTTTATTCATGCAAATGTACGATATGATATTGATTTAGTTAACTCGCATACACTTATAAGTGTAGAGTTTTGTAAACCCTTGCTCTAGGAAATGGCGAGCTTGCTCGTCACCACACCCCTTGCTCTAAGTATGAAATATACAAAATGCCAACCACTTATCGTTGGTGCTAATTTTCTTTTGCTAAATACAAAAGATTTTATTAGAATCCCGGATTTAGCCATCACAATAAGTTACTTGATAAATTACTAGTGATTAGTGTTAGACTATTAGTATTAGGATTAGTATTTGGCCCATTGTATATTAGGCCCATTATGTATCCTATATAATCTTGATGTACCATACATTATTATTCATTCAATATACACAAACTTACATGGTATCAAAGCCTTAAATCGATCCACCTAAATCTTAAAACCGCTTATTTTATTTTATTTTTCGTCATTTGTTTGTCGACCAAAGAGTTGTCGACCAAGGTTTCATTTTTGTTTATCGACCAAAGTGTTGTCGGTTATTTGTTTCGTCTTTGTGTTGTCGCCTACATCTACACCTACAATTAAATAATCTACCCTACTGTTCAATACTCTAACCTACCTCTAAGATTCCCTAAACACTTTATTCCGTGAACACTAGCCTACCTCTACCACGATTAAATAACAAAGAAAAACAAAACCCAACAATTAAATAATCTAGCCTACTGTTGCTCTACACCTACGATTTGACCACTTTATTATTCAATCAGTAACACTTTATTCACCCAAGTATTATTCTATTCGCCCAAGTATGACTACGGATACAAACCCTCCCCCACCTGTCCTCACGTTATCGGATAAATTTATGGCGATGAATCACTTGACTACTTTTGTTCCGATTAAGCTTGATGTTGATGAGATGAATTACTCATCATGTGTATATTATTTTTCTCACCTTTGTCATGGATATGGCATCTTGGATCATCTCATTGATCCAGAAGCGTCCTCATCTACTACACCTCCTCCACCCCCGACTAAGGATGCGGAATGGCTCAAGGTTGACTTCATCATTAGGTCTTGGATCTTCTCTACACTTGCCTCGAATCTTCAAAACGGTTGGTTGCTCTTAATCCAAAATCGCCAAAGAGGTGGGCGTGTCTTGAGGGATTTTTCAAGACAATAAACGCCTCGAGCTATGGCTTTGAAGGCGGAGTTACGTAATCTAAAGCTTGGAGACTTAACAATTGATGCATACTTTCGTAAAATCGAGTCAATTGCCTTGGTTTGAATGATCTTGGTTCTCCTCTTAGTAACGATGATATTGTTACGCTTGCACCGAAGGCTTACCTACCACGTATGATGTGATTTCAACCATTATTACTAGTCGGGAACCCTTTCCGATCTCAAGACGGTTCGTTTTTGTTAACCACGCAAGAGATGCGCATGAAGTCTAAAATTCAAGACTCGCCATGGATGCTACATCCGCTTCTCCTATGGTCTTATTGGTAAATAATACCCTAGGCGTCCGCCTAATCCGTTGGAAAAGTTAACAAACCTTGTTTTTGTTTGCTAAAGGTCATTGTCGCTTTGGTGAGGCGTGTCGATATCTTCACAATGGCGCATATGGTAAGTCTACCCTACTTCCTCGTGGTTCCGGCTGTGGATATGGATACTTTGCAACAATTATTGGCTAAATTGGGTTTTACCACTTCCGTAATCCCACCGCCTCCCGCCTGCTATGCTTTTATGCTTCGCCCAAATGTCTCCCACGGCTCAATTGTCACAACAGCTCCTCAACAAATGGTCCAAGGCCTGCTCACATCCCGAGTTTATCCTGGGGTTCCAACTCGTATGGTCTCGTCACCATACGGACTATCACCATCAGTGGTTCAACAACAGGGGGCTAATTTTGTTCCACCAGGGTTCATTTATGCTTCGGGTCACATCAGCGGGTCCCAGCCGCATGTGGTTCAATATGGGAGTTCGCCGGTCCGGCTCAAGAAGAAGAGTTCACTTCACGACAAGCAGTCGCCAGCCTCCCGAGGGTTTTGTCGTGGTTCATGGTTCGGTTCAACACGGGAGTTCGGTTCCAGACTAAGGCGATTCGCGCTGTGGGTTCCATGCCAGATGCCTGCTCAACAAAGAAGGTGTTTTTCATCCAAGTCAACTTTTGGCATCCGGTTCACAAGGTTCGGGTCAAGCTACTACTTTGCCGCATGTTTTGCTACTAACCTCTTCGTGACCCGTCACTGGAAATTGGAATATGGATACAAAAGTAGCTCTCATCTTAATGATTTCGTACATTGTCTTAGTGATATTCTTAATGAGTGCATTTATCCGTCTGTCGCGGTTGGTGATGGGCGTTTATTCTGTTACCAACTCCGGTCATAGTATCTTGTCTACACCCTTTCGCCCTCTTCGCTTAAATAATGTTTTAATTACCCTCACATCGTAAAAATCTTATTTATGCGCCAATTTGTTCGTGATAATTATTGCACTGTTGAATTTGATCCTTTTGGTTTTTCTGTGAAGGACTTCATAACTCGACGGGTACTCCTCCGTTGTGATAGCACGGGTTATCTTTACCCTGTTACGAAGCCTTCTCCAATTCCTCAAGTATATCTTACCAACAAGATATCGTGGCATCAACGACTGGACATCCGTGAAGTGAAGTGTTGCGCGCTCTTGTGTCTAGTGATTCTATTTCTTGTAATAAAGAGAAGCTTCCCGCTCTTTGCCATGCTTGTCACTTGGTAAACACGTGAAGCTTCCATTTGTTAGTTCGCCTAGTTCTCACTTTGTTTTGACATTGTTCACCGGATTTGTGGACCTCCCAATTCCAAGTCTTTCCGGTTTCAAGTATTATGTTTTGTTTCTTGATCATTACTCTCAGTATGTTTGGGTTTATCCATTAATGAATAAATATGATGTTTTGTCTAAATTTCAGTTATTTCGTAGTTATGTTCGTACTCAATTTAAGTGTGAAATTAAGTCGTTTCAGTGTGATCAAGGTGGTGAGTTTGATAATACTGCCTTTCATAAATTATTTTCAACCCATGGCATCCAATTTAGATTTTCTTGTCCCCGCACTTCTCAACAAAATGGAAAATCCGAACGCATGATTCGTACCATCAATAACCTTATTCGTACTTTCATCGCTCCAAGCACATTTACCACCTAACTATTGGACCTGAAGCTCTTAATATGGTCGCTTATTTATTGAATATCCTACCTTCCCGTGCCATTAACAATGACATACCTTTACTCGCCTTTTGGTGCTACACCGATTATAGTGTTCTTCGTGTTTTGGATGCCTTTGTTACCCACATATTGATACCAACCATAAATTAGGACCTCGTACTACACCGCCATATTTTTGGGACACACGCCAATCATTTTGGCTATCGTTGTCCGGATCTAAATACCAACAAAATTATTATCTCTCGTCATGTTACCTTTGATGAAACGGTTTTCCATTTCAAACCCATCCGTCCAAACCCACCCTTCCTATGATTTTTGGAAGATTCTTCCAACCTCATTTCCACCATTATCAAAACCACCCCAATTGGTCCTACTTTACACCGACTCTATACCACCCACCGACATACCTACACCTCACGAACCAACCAATATACCTACCTCCCCGTCCCACCTACACCAACGCCCACACCACCGCTCTCCCCGACTGTCCTAACCCACCAACGCCACCACCGTTGTATCCATTCATCCCATGGTCACACGCTCGTGTCGGGACTACTCGCCCTAATCCTAAGTACGCCGGTCATGTGTCCATTGCTTCTCCTTCGCCTAGGTAGTATAAGGATGCTCTTGATGATCCAAATTGGCGAAATGCTATGGTTGATGAATATAATGCGCTTATTAAGAATAAAACTTGACTTGTGTACCTCGTCTCCGCGGTGTCAATGTTGTTAGCGATGTGGTTATTTCGCCATAAGTATTTCGCCGATGGCACTCTTAGTCGGTACAAGGCACGCCTTGTTGCCAATGGTAGCACACAGTGGAGGGAGTCGATGTTGATGAGACTTTAGTCCGGTTGTTAAGCGGGCACTATTCGGATCGTTTAGCTTAGCGATTTCGACATTGGCCTGCTCATCGCCTTGATGTCAAGAATGCATTTTGCATGGTGATTTGGTCAAACTGCTTATATGCATCACCACCGGTTTTCGGATCCCGAGCATCCGGATTATGTTTGTTTATTACGCTCCCTTTATGGTCTTAAGCAGCGCCTCGCATGGTTTCCGCGGTTTGTCGCTTATATTCTTACCTGGGTTTACTTCGAGTCTGGTGATTCTTCTTTATTTATTTACCGATGTGGTGATGATATCGCTTTCGCTACTATATGTGGATGATATTGTGCCATCGCTTCCTCTCGATAGTTTACTACAAATGATTATTGCTTCTTTGCATAAGGAGTTCTCATGATGATTTGGGTGCTCTTAATTATTTTTGGGTGTACGCTACACGCGACTCTTCCGGGATGTTTTTGTCACAACGTAAGTATGCAATGGAGATTTTGAGCGTGCACATATGGTTGGTTGTAACCCTTCCTGACTCGCTGATGCCGAGTCTAAGTTAAGTGATGATGGTGATTCGGTTTTCGATCCCACGTTATATCGAGTCTTGCGGTGTTCTCTTCAATATCTCACTTTCACTAGACCCGATATTACTTATCTTGTGCAAGCAGTTTGTTTATATATGCATGATCCAGAGAGCCTCATCTCACCGCTTCTCAAACGGATATTACGGATGTTCGGGGACATCGCTTATGGTTTACGCTATTTTCTTCTACCATCGAGTCCTTGGTTGCTTATTCGGATGTCGATTGGGTGGTTGCTCACCACCACCGGTCTACATCAGTTATTGTGTTTTCTTGGCAACAACTTACTTTCATGGTCCTCTAAACGTCACCGACGATTTCTCGCTCTAGGCCGAGGTCGAGATCGGTGTTGCCAATGTTGCTTCGAGACATGTTGGCTTGGAATTTACTACGCGAGCTTCATACACCATTGTTATCCGCTACTATTGTTTATCGCGATAATGCGAGGTAGCAGTACTTGTCTTCTAACCCTGCTCAAAGATAAACGCACCAAGCATATCGAGATTGATATTCATTTTGTTCGCGATTGGTCACTACCTGGTCAAGTTCGAGTTACGATGCTTCTTCTCGCTTTCAAGATTCGATATTTTTACCAAGGGTTACCATCCGCCTTGCTTATCGAAGTTTATTGACAAATTGAAGTGTTCGGTCTCCTCCCGCTCAAATCATGGAGTGTTAGACTATTAGTATTAGATTAGATTTTACCATCAGATATTGGCCCATTATGTATCCTATATAATCTTGATGTACCATACATTATTATTCATTCAATATACACAAACTTACAATTAGAAAGTTTTGTTTGGTAATTAGTAGTATTACTTACTAACAACCATTGTTTGTTGCTAAAGTCCCGCAATAATAGCCTAATGGTGAGGGACATGCAGTGTAAAGCGGAGCTCATGGGTTAAAATTGTGCCCCTTTTCCCTTTATCATGGTATTATGGTTGTGTTTGGCGAAGGGTTTATAGAGGGCTTATTACTTGACTTTTAAAAATGTTTCATGATAATAAGTTTCTTTCACGCAGACATGAAATCATGTTCTCAAAAGAGTTTAAAACTTTAGCCTCATAAAAGGCTTAAAACTTAAATTTGGCGCTGAACAATAAATTACTTATTTACCTCACAAAAATATCTAACATATATAAAAACTCATTTAATTATGTCATTTTTATTAATTTTGCAATAATAAGCCTAAACTTAAGCCCACTTGCCAAACAAATTTATAAAAGTACAAATTTCAACTTCAGCTTATAATACCAACTTAAGCCCAACCCCCAGCCCCAGCTCATTACGCCAAACATACCCTATATATGCGATTTAACTCCAAATATGATGGTTGGGGGCCACTAGAGGGTCAGCTACCCTTTTTTGTTGAATTCATACCGGCCAACGACTTAAAGTGTTTGTATAAGTTACCGATTTATCTTAATGATCATGATATGGCGTTTATTAAGTCACGAGGCCATACGAAATAGGGAATGTAGTACATATATAATCTCCTTTTCATGTCATTCTATAACAATAACAAAAAAAGCAAAAAGAAACATGAATTATATTGAAGCAATAATGATACATGAAACGAGTGAATGTCTAGCTAGATCATTTGGCTAATGACGACAAACACGAAGAAAGACTGGCAATTATTAATCAACACGAAAAATGGTGTCAACATGAATATTTATGAGAATTAACCAGTTCCACCAAGAACAGCCTTGAGCTTCTTCACTACGTCATCGGGAAGGAAAGTAGTGGTCTCCACCAAGGATGATGGCAAGTCATTTGCGAACAATGCGAAATCAAGAATTTGTAGTCCAGGTGTTGCGCTACTGAAACTTGCAAATGCAACTGCAGCAACCCCACCAGCATTCACTTGGAAATGCAACAACCCTTGTGGGAACACCATGATATCACCCTTGTTTAAGGTCTTAACATAGACGGTATTAGCAGAGGAGATAAAACCGGCCTTAATAAACCCTTGGGTCACCAAAAGGAGCTCAGAACCACCCGGGTGAGTATGCATTGGGACAACGCCACCAGGGGCTAGGTCCAATCGTGCAATGGAGATCCCGAGCCCATTGACACCAGGAAATTGAGCAGCGAATTCTGGAGTGACTGCAGCTTTGATGATGTTGTCAGTGTTTCCTGCTAAGCGTAGACCGGTTGAGACAAAGTCATCAACTGTGACATTAGCGGCGGGCTTGCAAGCAAAGCCTGCTGGGCTTTCTGGGGCTAAAAGGTCCGCGACACAAAAGTCTTGGACTGCGGCATGGGCAGAAAAGGTGAAGAGAGAGGAGATGATCAAGAGAATGTGAATCATTTTCACAATGTATGTGCGTTATATGATATCTGTTGATGAGTGTTGTGGTATATTGAAGTGATGTTCAGGTAGGTTTTATAAGGAAGATATTGTGAGTGTGGTTTGGTGCAACTTGAAGTAGAGACTCATGCAAAGGAATTACAACCTTACGATTAGATCATCCAAAAAGTGCAAAAGCAAGCTGGCTTGGTAGTGACCTCCATGTTCCTATAAGGGACCATAAAACAGATTAGACCTTTTTGTGGAAGAGATTTTCGTTGACAATAGCATCTACTGCATTGATTTTCAAATGATTGGTTATTCTTAATTATTTTCTGTTTCTAAATTCAGAAGATGAGTTAGGACTTGTTTGCTTAACCAACTAATCCACATGGTTTCAAAAAACCATTTTTTTTTTTTAATTTGAGTTAAGTCATTTCATTATATCCACATGGTTTCAAAAAACCATTACATGCATAAATATTGTACGAAGTTTAAACTCTTAAACGAATGTGGGTAGTAGACGTGGAAGTGGAGCGGGTTCAACTTGTTTAGCACGTCAAAATGTCCCTTTTAGCACAAAACCGTATATTCTAAACTGCTAAACAAACATACCTCCACAAGTGGAGCTGTTCATAAAGTTAAAAAATCTCTTTAAGTGGAAGTAAAATGTGGTTTGATTGGGCTAAGTTGGTGGTTAATTAATCTGGTTATGACAGTGAATAATGACCAAGATTAACCAATTACCCTTACCTTTCGAAGTCACTATTAGTAGTTGTGATAGTTCTCTGTCGACTAGCTGTTCATGGGTCACTAGACGCATTCATTTCCATAAAAAAAGTCGTAACTTCTTATACAAATACCACGTCATTCCAAATAGGCATCTTGAAACCTTTAAAAGCAATCTTTTCTTGTATAACAGGTTGCTAATGATTGTCCAGAAATCTCCCTCGTAAGTGATACTAAGAGTGTGACAGCGACGCGACGTGCAGATTTGTGACCGAATTTTCCCAGAATGTGATGTTACGCTGTTATACTTTTTAACAATTAATTTAGAAATAATAATAACCGAGATCTTGTTTAGTTTCCTTTTTGCTTTCGTAGCCTAGGTAGACTCATATTATTCTTCGTGAGTTGAATGACCAGGTGGGTAATTTATCAAACAAACAAAAAGAAAATCTTACAAAGTTAAAATGTTTTTTCAATAATGTAACGGTTCACTTTTGCTTTTTAATGAGTGAGTTATCTATCGGCGGGATGAACCCTTCGTCAATTTTGAAGCCGACCGACCCGGTTCGACCCTCATGTCAGAACGGCATGACTTCGGTCGGCAAGAAGAATGGCGATCGAATCGGTCGACCGACTATCATGTGCGACCAATGGCTTTATTTTTAAGTGCTTGGCATAGTAGAACTTGATTAGATTGTACATCGTGGTTAAATGTTTGTATATTTTGGTGAAGGGTAAATTAAATAGTGTATTAATTGTATATGTTGAATAGTGTTTTTTAGTTTTATTTGTGCTTCAAATAGTTGTAACTTATGCTTTTTTACTTGTATTTGCTTAAAAGTTTTATATTAAGAAATCTTAAAAAATCAATATGAGAGAAGGTACAAGATGCATTATAAGTAGTATAGATATAGATTACTCGTTACTCCGTTGTATATTAAGAAGTGATTCGATCGCCAAAAACCCAAAGCACAATGATTGACGGCCAAATTATTTTAACGACAAAGAGCACTCCTCTTAGAATCAATAAGTTGTAGTTTATATTTTAACCATTTATGTAAGATTTCTGTTGGTGATTTTGCATCACCGATATTATTTAAGTGTAATGGATTGACTTAGTTAACCAATGTATAATTGTGATAAATGTTCAACAAGTCGGGGTTGTGCGGAGTGCACACTTGTATGACATTATTATGATTATCATTCGGGGGCGAAGCCCCGAATTCGGTTGTTAATTAACTGCTATGGCTGTTACAACCGCTGGGCAGTTTATTTGGTCATATATTCTATCTCTAGTTCAGTTTCATGATATAAAAAACATATTCACGTTCTAAATCTGAGTTTTATCCGATTTGAGATTTCGGTAGAACCACCGAAATACTTCAATCTGTCTCAGATTACTGTGATCCAAATTTCCTACCAAAGATTGAAGTATTATGTGATCATGACGAACGGAGAATCTGTGAAGGATATGACGAGCAAGTTCGATAAGTTGGCAAAGTTTGAAGCGGCAAGACTTTCGCCACGGCAAAGAAGATGCACTTTCTTCTTACCACCGAAAGTTGTGTACGCTCGAGTACACCCACCCGTAATGGGACGAGAATGAAACTCGGATACGCACTGTGAAGAGGATGAAGTGGGAGAACAACGACTACATATGCCGTGGTCACATTCTCGAACGGTATGTCCGATTCCCTATTTGACATCTATCAAAACGAATCGCAAAAGCACTACGGGAGTCTCTAGAATCCAAATACATGGCGTAAGATGCTTCGCAGAAGTTTCTTGTGAGTAATTTTATGAATTACAAGATGGTTGATACCAGCCCGCTATGGAACAATATCATGAAATGTTAAGGATTCGGGAAGATACCCAACACGGTTGTAAGTTATCATTGATGTCACACCTCCGGGGGCGGAAACACGAGGTGTAACGGAAAGGAACATAAGCACAAGATAATAGAACATACCAACATTAATATTAAAAGAAATAATACTCCATTACAATACTAGTTTAGCCATCACTCCGGCAACTATATTACAAAGTTTAGATTCCAAAATATTGAGTTTTATTACATACGACTTGTAGCGACAAGTGAAAACTTCTTTATGCAAGACTTGATAGAAAAGCTTACTAACGATCACCAAATGCACGAGAAAAGCGGTCAACTATGAAAATAGTTGGTGAGTAAACACGTTTAGTGAAATAAGAAAACTCGTAAGAAGATTCAAGATTTCGACGATTTAAAATGGTCCACAAAGCAAAGGCATTGTAAATCCACTCGGCCCAAGTTCCGCGCCATACAAAACTTGCAACATGTGTTCACAACCCACCGCCAAAAGTAGTATGTCTAAAAGTCAAGTATAAACGGTCATAATAGTTCACAATATAGTACCAAGTATATAATAATCATTCAGGATGCTCCGAACATGGGAGACTCAGACCGCTCCAACAAGTGGAGACTCCTTTGTCACTCGACCACCTAGGCGAGATTTATTGAGACGCCCACCAATAAGGCGAGACTTTATAGTGATGCTCGGCAGAGGAGACTCCTTTGTCACCGACCACCTAGGCGAGATTTATTGAGACGCCCACCAATAAGGCGAGACTTTATAGTGATGCTCGAGCAGGAGGAGACTCCTTTGTCACCGACCACCTAGGCGAGATTTATTGAGACGCCCACCAATAAGGCGAGACTTTATAGTGATGCTCGACAGCAGGAGACTTTGGGACAAGGTCATAACATGTACGGTTCAACAAGTCATAAGTTCATAATTAAGTCCAAGAGTCTAAGTCCAGTTCAAAAGCTCAAGTCTAAAGAGTTCATAGAAGTAATAATCAATTTATTTCAAATATGGGTCATGCATTTCGCCCCAAAAATATAGTAAAGCGGTAAAAGGGGGGTTTGTGATTACTCACTTGGTAAACTAAGGCGATGACAAAAGTGAGTACACCGAGGTATAATGTGATGTGTCAACCGGGACCTATTACGAATGATATGATATGTCATGAGTTGCAATGTAATGTTATGCATGCATTTCAGATGCTATTTATACCATTTACTGGTTTTGAAAATATTATTCGTCGTCGAAAAATACACTTTTGACGCCTTGACCCTTCAAAATACACTTTACAAGTTTTACGCCAAAATGTCATCCCACAATGGTTTTATAATGATTTTGGTGAAATTACCACTTTTCGTCGCAAAACAATGTCGTCGGAAAATCATGAAATCAACAAAATGACTCGGAAAAGTAGTCGTAAAATGGTGTCGTCGATCGTTAGAGAACGAACTCGATGGTTTTGGAAAGTTTGTATCGATATCTAGAAGTTTCAGTTCAGAGTTTTCGTCCAAAAGGTCTCGATCATAAAGATATTAAGGGTTAAAGTTGGTGGTTTTGCTAATTGTGTGCGTAAAATAAGTTTCGCCAATGCTTGAACATCCGTAATTAAATCACTATAACTCCGCTTGACAAACGGCTTTTGTTTTGAAAAATATGGCCGATGAACTTGATTTTACTAGAAGACATTTCGTTATAAAAGTTTCACATCATGGTTAAAAGCGCAAACATAGCCTTTACGCCTAATAGAATACTTGAATCGTAGAAATAATATAATTTTTCGGAAATAATAGTTACGACAACTTAATAAAACGTGCATATATTTGTCGCTTCAAATCCGCTTTCTACGTAAAATATGTCCTTAGCCGTATCAAGTAAACTAATATATTTTGATAAGTCGAAATAATTTGTGAAGCTTAAGGCTCGTTTTGACCGAAAATACTAAAACAAAGAAAGCTGAATTTTCGAAAAGTGTTTAATTAGTCGTCAAACTTTAAAAATTCACCACGGCTTCGTTATAACTCCGCTTTTATCCGCTCAAAAGGCCACGGATTCGTTTTAAAGTATATTTTCTAAATATCAAGGCCAAAATGTCGTACTCATCAGAGGGTTTTTCAGAAATCCGAATTAAGGACAGAACACCAAAATATAGTTATCGAAAATAGTTTTCTCGGACAAACCTATTCTAATCCCTTCAAATCAACTCCAAAGCTAATCTAATCCTACCATACACCTTCTTAGGGTGTCATGGGTTCCTAATCACCATCAAGACCAAAGAATACCATGGGAATATTTATAGGATGACCAATATGTATATATAACTCTAAAATCATAAAATAAATGGTATAAATCACATAACATGCATATAAGCTCCAAAATGAAAAGAAACATATGAAATGATAAGGAAACTTGAAAATGATAAAACATGCTTACAAGTGATAGTGAAGAGTGAAAGTAACAAGGATTAAACTTAAATACCCTTGGTTTTATTTCAAAACCATATAAAGGGTATAACTAGATTGTTATTAACTTGAACTTGAAAATTTGAGGATCCCTTGATAACTCTATGGAGAACCGGTTCTAGGATGAAAACAAAGAGGAAGAAGATTGCTAACTATGTGAAAATGAAAAGTGAGTGTAGTAAATGAATGAATGAGATAAGGAAGACTTTATGTACATGTATAATCTAAAATCAAAAAAAACCATACCAATCAATAATACCAACTCTATGGCCGGATTTTAGGGTCTTGTTCTCAAGATATTTTTTTTTTTTTTTTTTTTTTTTTCATATTGTGTATAAATACTTGTGTAAATTTTAAGAAAATGTAAGTAATTGTGTAGGAAAAGGTACAAGTAAAGTTAAATGGTAACTTTTTGGTACAAGTAAATTTTTAATAGATCAAAATAGAATGTAATGAGATAATAAAAATTGTAAAAATACATTCCTTGTGAAAATTGAGTGATATAAAAATTATCGTATAATTTTTAAGAAACACGTCGTAATAATATAATTTTAACGATTTATGTACCAAATAAATTTGAAACACTGGGAAAACTAAAAATATAGTTTTTATAAACTAAATGTAAGTTTAAAAATACATCGGGATCATTTTTGAAAGTAACGGATTAAATGTTAAAATAATAACTCACGCGATAAAGTTTATTAAATATAAAAATTACGCGTTGCATGTGAAATAAAATGTCATGAATGAATTAATATGATGCATATTTAATTTAAGAAATGACCGGAATTTGAGAATTGTGACATTCTTCCCATGTCACGGAATCATCGTCCCGTGATTCGATTAACGATACTATGGTCCGAACCTCGACAAGAGTTCTAAAGTTCATGATCGACGAACAGTCTAAATGATCATATCAATGCCCATGCGTGGGTTCCCCATTCAACTAAGTGCGTGCCGTGATCAAATTTGATAGGGTAAACTTATCCAATATCGAACGTAGCTCTCAAAGACCTTTAGGTAGTCGATTCTAATTTAATCTCACAACTCATCAAACAAGAACTGTCATGAGATTAAACTAAACCGACTTGAGTAAACTTGTCTCTTAGCTTGATTTTCGCAACTCATCAAACAAGAACCGCTCACTAGATCAAGCTAGAAACAAGTTGTTAGAAAGGTAGGATGCCACATCCTTGAATGAAGTCTTTTGAAAGATTCGCTCGATATTCGATTTGCTTACACAATCAAATCCAATCAACAAAATATATAACAACTATGGTCGATATCAATAGGTCTCAAATTAATCAAGGTCGTGAACGTGGTAATGATTGGAAGGAAGTTATGCACTCAAAATCATGTCGTACAGAAATAAGGTAGTTGTTCAAAGGAATGTACCCGTTACGCGTTGCGGGCTTCCTCGGTGTGCGGGAGGAATTTCAATGTTCTGATCTTGTGGGCCTTCTATTGCCAACGCCAGGTTTGGACGATTACCTCCTTGATTGGGAGTTCTTTTCGACTTTGGGCGGTATTGCGAAGGTGATCTAGACTTCCACACTCGTAACATGCTTTCCTCTCATCCTTGATTTCCGATTCTGCTTGAGCACTTCGCGAAGTGCCCGTCTGTCCACATTTGTTGCACCTCGCGTCCCTAAGTGATGATAATTACATCGGGTGCATAAAGGATGCGGCTGCATATCCTTTGCGCCCCGGTGGTCGCCCATAATTTCGGGTTATTATATCGGCGCCTCTTGTTTTCTTGATTCGGTCTCGGCTTCCGGTGATCCTCCTGTCGCTTTCGTCCATTGTTTGAAGTACCTTTCCGTTGTTGGTCTGCCTAGCATCGAGATGTATTATAATTTGGGTGAGTAGGTCCGCTATTCCCTTGACGTTGTTGTTTGGATTGTCATTGTTGTTTGAGTTGCCGTTGTTGCTACTTCTCGAGCGTGTGTTTCTTGCGACCATGATTCTCGGAGGACCAAAACATCGGGTTGAGTAAGCGACATTCGACGAAGTCGGATGAGGTGCAGAGCGGTGGTAATGTGTTATAGTGGTCGAAACATGGCAGAGCAGAGACATGCTATGTCTAACAAGTCGAAAGATGGAAAGAGAAGATATGAACAAGGTGCGGTAATGTAGGCGTGAGCGTAAAACATGCCATGCATACCCACCCGACCAATGCAACGGTGACGGACTTTAAAGACTCGACTAAACATGATTTAAAACTATCACTCTTATCATTGCATGGTTCTTCATAAATTAGACATAGTTGATCGTGCTATGTATAATTTATGAGTAACGATGCAACGATAGGACTAGTTGACTCGAATGGTGTTCAATGTTTAATAAAATAATATACAAAAAAAATTTATTAGGTTATAATTTGTGATTTTTATTTTTGAAAATCGGCATTCTCTATAACCTTTGGCTCGATACCAACTGTCACACCGCCGGAGGCTGAAACACGAGGTGTAAAGGAAAGGAACATAAGCACAAGATAATAGAACATACCAACATTAATATTAAAAAGAAATAATACTCCATTACAATACTAGTTTAGTCATCGGCAACTATATTACAAAGTTTAGATTCCAAAATATTGAGTTTTATTACATACGACTTGTAGCGACAAGTGAAAACTTCTTTATGCAAGACTTGATAGAAAAGCTTACTAACGATCACCGAAATGCATGAGAGAAAACGGGTCAACTATGAAAATAGTTGGTGAGTAAACACGTTTAGTGAAATAAGAAAACTCGTAAGAAGATTCAAGATTTCGATTCGACGAAAATGGTCCACAAAGCAAAGGCATTGTAAATCCACTCGGTTCAAGTTCCGCCCATACAAAACTTGCAACCTGTGTGTTCACAACCCACCGCCAAAAGTAGTATGTCTAAAAGTCAAGTATAAACGGTCATAATAGTTCACAATATAGTACCAAGTATATAATAATCATTCGTGGATGCTCAGAACATGGGAGACTTTGCCACCGCTCCAACAAGGGAGACTCCTTTGTCACCGACCACCTAGGCGAGATTTATTGAGACGCCCACCAATAAGGCGAGACTTTATAGTGATGCTCTCGAGCATGAGGAGACTCGCTGTCACTCGACCACCTAGGCGAGATTTATTGAGACGCCCACCAATAAGGCGAGACTTTATAGTGATGCTCGAGCGGAGGAGACTCCTTTGTCACTCGACCACCTAGGCGAGATTTATTGAGACGCTCCACCAATAAGGCGAGACTTTATAGTGATGCTCCGAACAGAGGAGACTTTGGGACAAGGTCATAACATGTACGGTTCAACAAGTCATAAGTTCATAATTAAGTCCAAGAGTCTAAGTCCAGTTCAAAAGCTCAAGTCTAAAGAGTTCATAGAAGTAATAATCAATTTATTTCAAATATGGGTCATGCATTTCGCCCCAAAAATATAGTAAAGCGGTAAAAGGGGGGTTTGTGATTACTCACTTGGTAAACTAAGGCGATGACAAAAGTGAGTACACCGAGGTATAATGTGATGTGTCAACCGGGACCTATTACGAATGATATGATATGTCATGAGTTGCAATGTAATGTTATGCACGCATTTCGTATGCTATTTATACCATTTACGGGTTTTGAAAATATTATTCGTCGTCGAAAAATACACTTTTGACGTCTTGACCCTTCAAAAATACACTTTACAAGTTTTTACGTCAAAATGTCATCCCACAATGGTTTTATAATGATTTTTGGTGAAATTACCACTTTTCGTCGCAAAACAATGTCGTCGGAAAAATCATGAAATCAACAAAAATGACTCCGGAAAAGTAGTCGTAAAATGGTGTACGTCGATCGTTAGAGAACGAACTCGATGGTTTTGGAAAGTTTGTATCGATATCTAGAAGTTTCAGTTCAGGAGTTTTCGTCCAAAAGGTCTCGATCATAAAGATATTAAGGGTTAAAGTTGGTGGTTTTGCTAATTGTGTGCGTAAAATAAGTTTCGCCAATGCTTGAACATCCGTAATTAAATCACTATAACTCCGCTTGACAAACGGCTTTTGTTTTGAAAATATGGCCGATGAACTTGATTTTACTAGAAGACATTTCGTTATAAAAGTTTCACATCATGGTTAAAAGCGCAAACATAGCCTTTACTGACTAATAGAATACTTGAATCGTAGAAATAATATAATTTTTCGCGAAATAATAGTTACTGACAACTTAATAAAAACGTGCATATATTTGTCGTTTCAAATCCGCTTTCACGTAAAATATGTCCTTAGCTTCGTATCAAGTAAACTAATATATTTTGATAAGTCGAAATAATTTGTGAAGCTTAAGGCTCGTTTTGACCGAAAATACTAAAGCAGCAAAGCTGAATTTTCTGAAAAGTGTTTAATTCGTCGTCAAACTTTAAAAATTCACCACGGCTTCGTTATAACTCCGTTTTATCCGTTCAAAAGGCCACGGATTCGTTTTAAAGTATATTTTCTAAATATCAAGGCCAAAATGTCGTACCATCAGTAGGTTTTCCGAAATCCGAATTAAGGACAGAACACCAAAATATAGTTATCGAAAATAGTTTTTCTCGGACAAAACCTATTCTAATCCCTTCAAATCAACTCCAAAGCTAATCTAATCCTACCATACACCTTCTTAGGGTGTCATGGGTTCCTAATCACCATCAAGACCAAAGAATACCATGGGAATATTTATAGGATGACCAATATGTATATATAACTCTAAAATCATAAAATAAATGGTATAAATCACATAACATGCATATAAGCTCCAAAATGAAAAGAAACATATGAAATGATAAAGAAACTTGAAAATGATAAAACATGCTTACAAGTGATAGTGAAGAGGTGAAAGTAACAAGGATTAAACTTAAATACCCTTGGTTTTTATTTCAAAACCATATAAAGGGTATAACTAGATTGTTATTAACTTGAACTTGAAAAATTTGAGGATCCCTTGATAACTCTATGGAGAACCGGTTCTAGGATGAAAAACAAAGAGGAAGAAGATTGCTAACTATGTGAAAAATGAAAAGTGAGTGTAGTAAATGAATGAATGAGATAAGGGAAGACTTTATGTACATGTATAATCTAAAAATCAAAAAAAAACCATACCAATCAATAATACCAACTCTATGGCCGGATTTTTAGGGGTCTTGTTCTCAAGATATATTTTTTTTTTTTTTTTTTTTTTTTCATATTGTGTATAAATACTTGTGTAAATTTTAAGAAAATGTAAGTAATTGTGTAGGAAAAGGTACAAGTAAAGTTAAATGGTAACTTTTTGGTACAAGTAAATTTTAATAGATCAAAATAGAATGTAATGAGATAATAAAATTGTAAAAATACATTCCTTGTGAAAATTGAGTGATATAAAATTATCGATAATTTTTAAGAAACACGTCGTAATAATATAATTTTAACGATTTATGTACCAAATAAATTTGAAACACTTGGGAAAACTAAAATATAGTTTTATAAACTAAATGTAAGTTTAAAAATACATCGGGATCATTTTGAAAGTAACGGATTAAATGTTAAAATAATAACTCACGCGATAAAGTTTATTAAATATAAAAATTACGCGTTGCATGTGAAATAAAATGTCATGAATGAATTAATATGATGCATATTTAATTTAAGAAATGACCGGAATTTGAGAATTGTGACAATTGATAAACTGCCTCCTTCCTGGAGAGAATTCAAACATGGTTTGAAACATAAAAAGGAAGAGTTAAATTTGGTTCAACTCGGTAGTCATCAACGAATAGAGGAAGGATTAAGAAATCAGGAACTTGATAATAATCCTAAAGGAAAGAACCAAATTGGATCTTCTTTTGTTCACATGGTTGAAGGAGATGAAGCCAAAAATTCTAACAACAATTTTAACAACAACAAGAACAAAAGGAAGTTCAAAAGTGGTGATGATAAATTTGCCAACAAAAAGGGTGCATTGACTTGTTGGAAATGTAACAATCCTGGTCATATGAAGAAGGATTGTCGCTCTAAAAAGGGCAATAACGGCGCTGGTCCAAGTGGGTCTAAGGATCCTGAAAAGCAAAAAGGTTATAATTCTGATTTTGTACAAAATTTTTATAATGTTTTACATTATGTTTCTGTAATTTCTGATGCATTTTTTATTCAGGATGATGAAGTTGCATGGTGGGTTGATTCGGGTGCGACATGTCATGTTTGCAATGATCTTCGTTGGATTCAAGTATGTAAATCGTTTGAAGATGGATCATGTGTAAAGATGGGAAACGTTGCAACCGAACCAATCAAAGGAATAGGGCGTGTTTTATTAACTTTCACTTTTGGAAAAACTTTATGTTTAGATAATGTATTGTATGTACCCGGGATTCGAAAGAATCTTGTTTCTGAAATTGTGTTGAATAAGTTCGGCTACAAACAAGTGTTGGAAAGTGACAAGTATATCTTGTCAAGACATGGTTCATTTGTTGGATTTGGTTATGTATGTACTAGAATGATTAGATTAAATTTGAATTATCCTTTGTTTAATGCTTCTGTTTGTATGCTTACTTCTAGTCATAGCAATAATTTAAGCAAATCTGAATTATGGCATGCTAGACTAGGACATGTTCATTACAAAAGAATGAAAGATATGTCTAAAATGAGTTTAATACATGCTTTTGATATGACACATGAAAGTTGCAAAACTTGTATGTTAACCAAGATCACTAGACATCCATTTAAGAGTGTTAACCGAGAAAGCAAAGTATTAGATCTCATAGATAGTGATTTATGTGATTTTTATGCCAATCCTTCACTAGGACATAATAAGTATGTCATTACTTTTATTGATGATGCATCTAGATATTGTTACGTCTATCTACTGCATGCTAAACATGAAGCTCTAGATAAATTTAAAATTTATAAACAAGAAGTAGAACTTCAAAGACAAGATTTGATAAAAGTAATGCGATCGACAGAGGTGGTGAGTATTATGATCCAGTTTATTTTCAATCGACTTGAATAATACATCAAACCACGCCTCACATGCCACAATGTAATGGTGTGCCGAAAGAAAGAATGGGACTTTAAAGAAAAGGTGAATTCCATGTTATCCTATTCGGACTAAGTGAAGGGTTTTGGGGTGAGGCTATGTTGTGACTGTTATATCTCGAATAGAACTCCAAACAAAAATAGTAAACAAACACCTTATGAAATTTGGACCAAGAAGGTACCAAATTTGACTTATTTGAGGGTTTGGGGTGTGAGAGTTGTAAGACTAATCGAACCCAAAATGAGAAATCTGGGTGAGAAAGGTATAGATTGTATCTTCATTGGGTATGCTGAGCATTCCAAGTGTTATAGGTTTTATGTTATAGAACCTAATGATTTTGTGTCGGTGAACTCTATAACAGAGTCAAGAGATGCAATATTTGATGAAGAACGGTTTACGTCTATACCTAGACCAAGAGGTATGATTCAGAACAATCATTTTTGGCGACAAAAACCTAGCTGACTACTTTGATCGAATATTATTTTAATCGGTTTGGTGCTGTCAAGTTTCAACTCCTTTGATTATTGCATGTTCATTATTGCATATTTATTATAGACACATCACTGAGTATTATTTATTCATTGCTTCATCAAAGTGGGTCTTTTGCATTAATTGGTCGGAGTTGTTTATATATCGTGGATCATTAGGTACTTTTTCATGCATAATTATGTGACTATCATTCTATAATCGATCCATAATATCATGAAGGGTGGTTAGTTTTCTTGTGTATTACGTACTATACCTTAACTTTAATAGTTAGGGTTTTATTTATTATAGTAACTCGATCATTAAAACGTTGGTAACCCTAAGTGATTAGGGTTTTGTTTGTTTGTGATCTTGGTGTTGGTCTGTATGCATTTTGAGGGTCTTATTGCTGTGATTTATTCATGATGGGGGTTACGAGAGCGAGGGATAAAGGTGGGGGAACGTTGGAACATGATTTTGGTGGTGCTAATAACTACTCATTATTGAATGAGACTACTCAGAAAAGGCTCCAGGTGTCGTTACCCCTGGAGTTGAGAGTCTTAGCATGGACACTACCAGCCCTTGTGTTAGTTCTCTTAATCACACCTACGATCGTACTACTTTGGCTAGTAATCTTGATGATATGGCTGGAAGTAAATCCTTTAAAACTTATATGTCTAAGGTGGCTTTGTTTGGTAATCTGAATGTGACTAAGGAGGGGGATGAGCAGGTCAATGATGGATTGAAAGCTCCTACATTTGCAGGTAAGGTGGGATCTACTTCTGCTACTCGCAAAGTTAATTTCCACGCTCTTGATACAGGCAATCCTCGTAATGAAAAGGCCGAGATAAAAATTCCTTTGTCATCTGTCTTGGAAGCTAATTCTAAGTTTGATAATACTCTTTTCGGGTATTTTATTGGCAAGAGGGTTGCATTTCCCGTAGTTGATAACTACGTGAAGAATGCATGGAAGAAGTTTGGTGTGGTACGTTCTATGATGAATTCTAAGGGTTTATTTTTCTTCAAATTTGCCTCTATTGAGGGATTAAATGGAGTGTTAGAGAATGGACCTTGATTTATTCGACCCTTTGGACGAGTTTTATTAAAGAGGACTTGGGTTCGATTCCTGTATGGGTGAAATTACATGATATTCCTATTGCTGCTTTTATTGAAGATGGATTGAGTGCCATGGCTACAAAACTCGGTACACATATTATGTTTGATGCATACACGAGCTCTATGTGTTTGCATTCATGGGGGTGTTTTGATTATGCCCGAGCTTTGATTGACATCAAGGCGGATCGAGAGCTTAAGGGGACAATGGTTATTGATGTGCCAAGTTGGGATGGTGAAGGGGAGGTATTGCATACTGTCGGAGTGGAATATGAGTGAAAACTACCTCGTTGTGGTGGTTGTATGGTTTTTGGCCATGATGAGACCTAATGTCCCAAACGTGTTCCTGTTTACCTTAAACATCAAGCACAAAAGAATGATGGGTTCCAAATGCCTCAAAGGAAGGCGTTTCGTGGTATTGAGGTGGGAAAAGGGGCTAAATTTAGCCCTTCTAAACATAAGAAGCAGGTGTATCAGCCTGTGTCGAAGAAGTCGGATGCTACAAAGAAGAAGATTACTGAAGTGGCTAGTACAAGTGGGACGAATATTGCTACATGAAATCCGTTTAATGCTCTTAATATGGTTGATCTTGATGAGGTGATATTCCTAGTGATCTTGACTTGACCAAAGATGGTAGCTCTAAGGGTGGAAATAGTAGCACTAGTACTACTCCTATTGTCGGAAAAATTGAGGAGCTTGAAAAGCTAATTATTGAGGGAAAGTTACTCTTGTGGATGATGAAGGTAAGCCTCTTAAAGGTTGATTTGAAAGAAAAGCGCATGATCGCTAATAAGCCTAGTTCTTCTTCTCTCCGTATTCTATGGTGGGTAACCCATTCTCTAAAGTGGGGATGTGATTGTTTCGGCGGTGATGATGAGGATGTGCTTGAGCGGATAATCCTATGGCTAAATTTCTCGCATCAACAGGCGGCGGTCATGAGCTTGAAGATTATTATGATGATTATACGGATCAGGTCTATGATTTACCAGGGCAATTGGATGCTTTTTCTGACATGTATGATATCAAGCTCCAAGGTCGTGGTAGTAAGCAATCTAGACGTTAGGTTATGCTTGGTTTTGTGTCAAATGTAATCTAGTGAGTAGTGGTTGTTTTACTGTTTTAAGGATATGAAGTGTCTTGTTATGTTAGCATTACCGCCTATGTAACGGGCTGAGATATGGGACTTCACTCATATCCTTTGTACTTAAATGTTTTTTGGAGTAATATATTTATCGGAAACCCTTTACCCAAAAAAAAAGAGGTATGATTCAGCCATCTTCGAGTAAGATAGTTGAAGATGATTTTGAAGGTACTGATGATGTACCTGGTCCATCTGTTCCTAGGAAAAGCACTAGAACAAGAAAAGCTAAGTCTTTTGGGTCTGATTTTCAACTTTATTTAGCGAAGGAACAAGAGATAAGACTTTATCTCAACGTGAATATTGCTTCATTATTGAGGAGGATCCAAGGACCTTGAGTGAAGCAATGGCTTTTAGGGATGTTTCTTTCTGGAAAGAAGCAATTCAAAGTGAGATTGATTCCATCATGCAGAATGATACTTGGGAAGTCACTGATTTGCCTCCTGGATGCAAAGCATTAGGAAGTAAATGGATCATTAAAAGAAAGATGAAAGTGGATGGAAGCATAGAAAAATATAAAGCCAGATTGGTTATCCAAGGCTTTAGACAAAAGGAGGGAATTGACTTCTTTGATACTTATGCTCCTGTTGCTAGAATTTCCACTATTAGATTGTTGTTAGCTCTTGCAGCTATACTTGATCTAGTTATTCACCAAATGGATGTAAGCGCATTCTTAAATGGTGATTTGGATGAAATTTACATGAAAGAACACGAAGGGTTTGTGATGCCTGGACATGAAAACAAGGTATGTAAATTGAAGAAATCATTTTATGGTCTGAAACAAGCACCAAAACAATGGCATCAAAAGTTTTATGATGTGGTCTTGTCTAATGGTTTTTCTTTAAACTAAGCTGACAAGTGTGTGTATAGCAAATTTGATGCTTCTGGTAAAGGAGTGATAATTTGCTTATATGTGGATGACATGTTGATCTTTGGTATTGACCAAGATCAAGTTGATAAGACAAAGGAATTCTTATCATCTAATTTTGATATGAAAGATCTGGGGAGGCTGAGGTGATTCTTGGTATTAGAATCAAACGAGGAAACAATGGTATCTCTATTTCTTAATTACATTATGTTGAGAAGATACTGACAAAGTTTAACTTTGCTAATTGTTCTCCTGTTTATACTCCAGTAGATCATACTGTGAAGTTTGACCTAATAAAGGAGCTCCGGTGTCTCAGCTAAAATACTCTAGAGCTATTGGATGTATTATGTATGCCATGATTAGCACTAAACCAGATATAGCTTTTGCTGTAGGAAAGCTTAGTAGGTACGCTTAGCAATCCTAGTGCTCTACATTGGCAAGCTCTGGGTCGAGTATTTTAGTATTTGAAAGGAACCATGGATTATGGTTTGACTTATAGTGGTTATCCTTCTGTTATAGAAGGTTATTCCGATGCCAGTTGGATTAATAATATGGAGGATCACTCGTCTACGAGTGGTTGGGTATTCCTTCTTGGAAGAGGTGCTATTTCTTGGGCTTCAAAGAAACAGACTTGTATTACAAACTCAACTATGGAGTCTGAATTTATTGCTTTAGCTGCAGCTGGTAATGAAGCTGAGTGGCTGAGGAATTTGGTTTATGAAATTCCTTTGTGGCCTAAACCGATATTTACCATTTCTATCAGATGTGATAGTTCTGCTACCTTGGCTAGGGCTTATAGTCAAGTGTACAATGGCAAGTCTAGACACTTAGGTGTTATGACATAGCATGATTCGTGAGCTTATCATGAATGGTGTGATATCTGTGGAGTTTGTAAGAACTCAACTGAATCTAGCCGACCATTTAATCAAAGGGTTAGCAAGAGATCTCGTATGCAAGGCGGCTATTGGGATGGGTTTAAAGTCCACCCAATTCCCATCTAACGTAATGTTAAATGCTGAATTTAATGAGGAAAACTCGATATCTTTGGATTGGAACACATAATTACATCATCCCACGGTATGTGTTCAGAACAGCAAGATAAAGGAGGTTGAAATTATATTTCTTAATGGTTTTTTGACAAATTGCATGTGCAGGTGCAAGAGTAAAGAACCACCTATATAAGCATGAAGTTTAGCTACTTCAAGAAGCTTGGGACTTGGCTTTGATATGCTTATTGAAGGATATAACACAAGCTAGTAAAACATAGTGTCAAGTAGAACATGTGAATGTGTAAAGTGTTGTGTATATTATCTTCATGTATTCACTATGAATAGAAAGAGTTCAATCCTTAGTGACACTCTTATATTCGAATATTTGGAATGCTAATGTACTAATGTGAAATTCAATCGTCTCGACATTTCATTTATGCATCAGTTTGTTGTTTGTTATGAGTTTGTTTTAAGTTAATCAAGATTACACTTAAATGGGGGAGGATAATCTTTGTCAGGAAATTTGGATCACAGTAATCTGAGAGTCGTGTAAACACTTTCAGATTGAAGTATTTCGGTGGTTCTACCGAAATCTCAAATCGGATAAAACTCAGATTTAAAATGTGAATATGTTTTTATATCATGAAACTGAACGAGAGATATAATATATGACCAAATAAATTGCCCAGCGGTTGTAACCGCCATAGCATTTAATTAACAACCGAATTCGGGGCTTCGCCCCCGAACGATAATCATAATAACGTCATAAAAGTGTGAACTCCGTACAACCCCGACTTGTTGGACATTTATCACAATTACACATTGATCAACTAAGTCAATCCATTACACTTAAATAATATCGGTGATGCAAAATCACCAACAAGATCAACATAAATAGACTTTGAGCGACTTTCATAACAAGCTTTTAGGTAATAATATCAAATTAGTGTGTGGTGATTCCTCTTTATCATAACAAGCTTTTAAGCTCATAAGCAAAACACTTATTTCTACATCAAACTACTTTCAAGCAATTGTAAAAATCGTTAAATTGCTGACCTACAGATTTATGTTAATGTGCCTTTTTTATTCCATCCCAATTGAAAGTCCATTAAAATGGCATGCGTTATCACACATATTGTTTGAGCAAATTCTTGCCATGGAGTCTAGAGTTGTGGACAGTCAGAGTTCAAGTCTGGACTCCGTGTTCCGTAACTTGGTACCTTGCAGTAACATATAAAGCTCCGGACTTTTGGAGGTGGACTGTAGCTGAAACAAGAGAAAGCATCGTTGAGTCGCCCGGGTATTTAGTCCAAGACCAAGCTCCGGTGTAAGAATAAGGATGTGCTTGGTATAAGTTCTAGTGAGAGAAACTAGAGAGAGTATGTGAAGAGCGGAGTGTGTCCTCCATCTAGTGGGGTGGATGGCTCTATTTACACTACGTGGTCGGCGCTCCACGACACGGATATAATGGGAGTACGATTGTCGATACGTGCAGCGAGAGAATCACTCATGTCCACGAGTCTTTCCTTTCGAGGCTTGCGTTGTCGTTACTATGGGCGATCTTAGCAGTTATCGTAGAAGAGGCACCGCTCGTACAATATTCTTGTCATATTCTACAACTCTTATCATTCGGTGGAGGATAGGGGCTACCTCTGGTACTTGTCAATACCCTTGGAACTAAGCTAACCTCCGTTAGACATAGACTATCCGGAGAACCATTCCAACGGACAGAGGAGGCTACCTACTATGCTTAGAGTAACCTTTTGGAGGATACCTCCGTTGTAGACGTACGTCCTTCGGATGGATCCGAAGGATTAGATACGTCAACACATACAAACATACATTTGGTCTAGTGGTAACTTAAATGTATTAATATTCGTCCTAATCAAGTGGTTGTGTATTCAAGTTCCGACTGGAATAAAACTGTGTGTTTATGTTGGCGTGCAAAAAAACTATTATACGCATACAAAAATATAGAAAAGTTAGGTGATTAACAATTTCAATATTAGCAAAGTCTAGCTAGTTCTATAAAGAAATTGGATTATACATTAGTTCAATGGGGAATTTAATTGATGATTTCTGAATTTTGCTGTCAAGTGGAAAGTGCTATTGTTGCAAATTGCAAATGATGTGTATCACCAAAAAGATAATACAAATATAGAATGAGAGACTTTACTAGCTTGAGAAGATAATGAATGGATGGATCCTATATATTTTCCTCTTGTAGTTATGTCTATGGCCCAAACGTACTCTAGCTACATAACATACCCACACCCTTTTGGCATTTATGGTTGAGTTCATGTAACTTTATAAGCTTCTTTGTCTTATTAAAATGAATGCGCATTTAGGCCCCGCAAATGCATCTTGTGAAGGAATGCATAATTCTATAACGAACTGACCTTAAATTGCTAATTTTCACTCTCAGGTGGTGTTTGTTTTAGCTTCTTTGTTTAGCTTACGAGCTTATTAAAATTTTGAAACGCCAATAAGCTCAATTTTTAAGCTTATGAGCTTATGCGTGTTAATGAAGTTTAAAAAGATCGTTATAAGCCGGGAATGAGTTTATTAGCTGTCAAAAAGTTCAATGAGCCCATAAACCACACAAGTAAGCTAAAACAACCTAAATAAGTGTTGGCACCCGGAATGGAACACCGCTTAAAAGATGTGAATAAGAGTGGTGTTGGTGCAGCAGGGCGGTCCTTAAACCCCGTAAGTTCCGGTTCATCTTTGTTGTGCATCCTAATTGAACTTAATGTTGGAATTATATAACATGACATTCAAAAATAAAACACAAAACATCAAAGCAAGTGCAGGCGTATAGGAGCATATAATGAATAATTAATTAACTAAAGAATAAAGTATCGTCCTTTCTTGATTCTAGCAACAAGAATCAAATCCACAAAACTAAAGAATTGGATGAACCCTAATTAGGGTTTATAGGATTATAAAATTACACTTCACCGTTTTGTAATTCAATCCAAGAATAATAAAAGTATGTTATTACCACGTTCTTGTACACACGTCTTAAAAGCAAATTAAAGTAATGCTAGTTTAATTAAACAAAATAATTATGTTTTGGAAAGATGATGATCGACACCCATAAGGGTTGTACGATCGGTTTCAAACATAAAACACACAAACACCTTTTGGTTTTAGGTTATGAGTCTGAGATCTGCAAAACACAAGACCTTGGCGTATATATCTTAAGAAAACTTGGAGAACAAGTTGAGTTGGATATGGGTTGGGTTTCCTTGTGGCCGATCGGATGGGTATCCCACAAGGTATTAGAAACCTTCAAATTTTGATTTGCATTCTAGTCCTTTCCAATTACATTTAACGATCAGTTAGTCCATTACAACTAATCACTTAACGTCCGTTATAATTATTTCATTTAATTAATAAATAAATATAACTATTATATTTAATTATTAACTTTAATTCTCATACGTAAAGTGTGCAATCCCGTGGTCTCGAGTTCGATCCTAACACACGTCTATTAATTTATTGTCCATAAAACCAACAACTCCACTTGGACATATCTTAATAGAGTGATCACATCGATTAGCGTCTAGCAACACTTGATGCCTCTAGTACAACTCGAGCAAGGCTCCTCGAAAACCTTTTAATGATTTCTCATTATTATTATCCTTTTGTTTAATACCATGTTAAATAAAGATATGGAATTAAGTCATTCTTTATTCAACCATTCTTTTCTCGTTATTAGTGATTGAACAAGATTACCAAATCTTACGAACATATTCTGGGAGAACTTTGGGCGTGGCCACGCAAACATCTTGTCAACCCTACGAGGGCCGTGAAGATTAAACTCCAAATAAATTTGAAGGAACAAATTCTATCTTGACTACGAGACTAACCCATAAACTTTGCAACACTTCAGGAAACAAACCTTATGACTACCGAGTTCACGTATAGCGTTAAGTTGTTCCATAGAAGTGCACTACATTCATGACACTTATCGGTATCTCAGTCGGGATAACTATTCATAATTTACTTATAACAATATCCACAAAATAAATTATGTAGTTGGGATAAGTCACATATTCGATTCATTGAATATCATACGAAATTGGTATGCATTCTCATCAATATACTTTCAAGTATATTCTACCATATCTCTCAGTTTGTCTTAATTTAATGATACTCCCATATCATTAATTGACAACGGACGATTTAGAATAAATAAATTTATTCATGGATTAAACATGCAAATATAGGATACAATATATTATAAAATCAAACATACCAAGTATTTGATTTATTATAACAATTTTTTAACATCCCTTATCCAAATACCAAATAGACCAATGCATGAAAATTCCAGTTTGATGAAATATGCCTCAAGTAATGACAATCATACTTGTTGACAAAGCATAAATCAACCAACTTGATCTATCGTAATTTTGAGAATATTTATTTCAAGAATTCAATTAGTGAAGTCCTTGTATGTGTGCATTCATCAATCCACATAATAATTCATAAAGTGTGTGACATCCTCTATCACCAATTTATGACAATTTAAACTTTCAAACATTTTAAAGTTTAAAGTATTCTTATTCTTTTAATGTATAATGCAACTGCGCTCTTAGTAGCACAACTAGTTCAAATGGCCATTAACAAGGATGAAATCCTACCATGACTAGTATTGAGTGCCATCTCAATTAAACCGAAGATCATTGTATACAAACAACAATATGCTCATTAAAACTCCATAAACTTTGATATCTTATTGTGTAATGTTTGATGTCTTTCAAACTTTCAAGTTTATGGTGATGACAATTTGCACAACAATTGACATATTGTTCATCCATAGAATCATGAGCAATTCCGGGTTGAGGATGTAATTCTTTTAGAATATTCATTACACAAGTTATCTAATAACTTTTAGTTAGATATCAATGTTGTCAAATCAATTCTTATTCAAGAATGATATAACAATTTTAATACATAACATGATGTACATGATGAATCTACATGTCAAACTTAGAATTCATTCATGTTCTATCTTGTCAAAAAAAATATTTATCCATTTCCCAAATGATATATCATGTTTTATTAGAATCATTTATGTTACTGCACATGTTTATTAATAACAAACATATATTCCAAGGTTGTATGTTTTAATTCTTAAATCTTACAAGTGAAGTGTCACTCCAATCTAAGACTTAACATTTAGCTTACAAGGATGTTACTTCCTATATGTTATACAACATATAAGATTTAAAACCTTAACATAATATTAAAACACTACTTTCGGAATACTTAAAATTTATCTTATTTCAATTATAAATCAAAACTAGGATTTAACAATTTAACATAAGAATAATTTCATAGATGCATGCATATATCCATTCATGAATTATTGCACTTCGTACACTTCCAAAGATTATATCAATTCAAAAAACCTTTCGATTACTTACCGTCCTCGCTCAAGTAATTTTTCAAGAAAGAGTTTTGATATTCCATTGTCATATTTCATATTAATGAAAACAAGTATGACAATTATCATCTTTATATATTTAATGTGTCTAGGAAAGAATATTCAATCATAATTAGTTGCTTAAGTGTGATCAATAATCTTGTCATAAGACATGTATTAAATATGTGTACAATATTGTCCATATGATTTCTACATAGAGATTTAAACCACTAGAGTTTTCCATCTCTTTGAAGAAACTCATTTCTATTCTCTAGTCTAACTATTTAGATAAACCAAATTTCCAAAATTGATTATCTTTATGGACAAAGATCTTTAACATTCATAGTATGAGTAATTTACCCAATTCAATATTTGGTAATCCATCATAATGATTATCGGGTTTACTATAATCACGTAACTCATATTTCTCGGCATATAAGTCAAATATCGAGATATCTTTGCAGATCTATGAATGAAAATTCCATCATTATGAGGTCTATCATTTACATGTTTAACCTCATCATGATATTCTTAGTGTGTTTTAGAAGATTATGTATCTTGTAATTTTATCTTTCAAGATAAAAACTCCACTTGTCTTTTGTAATATATAGACTATCTATATACTTAGCAATTAGAGTAAAACTACATTGTTCTCTTTTGGGACATTACAAATACACATTGATAATTCCCGACTTAAGTTTGTTAATAACCTATTCATAAGTAGTTTAACAAATTCGAATCTTCAATTTTAAAACTTAATGTGATTCATCACATTCCATAATGAAATGATGTTTTATTAATCTTACAGGTTGGAGTCATATTGAGTATATTCAATCCATACTCGATTTTCTAACCTTGTTACTTTTAAGAAAGAAGTTATGGTTATCTTGAATCAAATAAATCAAATAGACTTTGATTCTCTATTGAACATACCATCAACTTGTGGTATTCATTAGAATTTAATATTGTAAGATAATCTAACAATATATAAGATAAACATATTCCTTTTGGCTTACCTATTTACCAACTAAGTCAAGCAATGGTATAATAGACTTTTCAAGCCAATTGCATGCTTTATAACCCAAGTACTTTTAACCAAGTCACTTCATATCCATGTCTCATCAAGAAAACATAAAGCTGTTATAATCCCATTATACGTTATAAATCATTGATCAACTCAATGACTTCTTGTATATGTCTTAATTAAAAAACCATAACAATTTAACGTCTTACTTTATTATAAGTCTTAAAAAACTTTATGTTTATGTCTTTACAATGAATCATAAACATGTTTAACTAAAGTAATTATGAACACAACTCTTGGTTTCAATAGTAATTTCAAGTTAATTTATTTACTTCACAATAATGTAGAACTACATTATTTATTCATTTATTTATGTCATTCCAAAAATTCATAAATATACAAATTAAAGTAGTATTAGATTACTTCATTTATTTATGTCATTCTAATAATACATAAATATTTAATTTGAAGTAGTCTTATATCTATCATCTTGACACATATTCTAAATACTTGTCTAATTTAGAAACTACAAATATGTCCATGCAAGGTCTGACTTCACATAGAGATTTACTTTGTTATTGCAATCTCGCCAAGTTCTGACATGACGTAAATTGCAACACCAAATGTTTCTTGAATTAGATATGTACAAGTTATATGAGAACGTTAGTCTCTTACCTTGCAATCAAGAGAATCCATTAAATCATATACCTATATGTTGTACCTTGCACACAATATAGATTTCTCCCACTTGTGCATGGAACAACATCATGTAGCGGATAAACAACACGACATATGTTTGTTTATGTGACTAATATGATTGTGTCATTGATATTAGCATAACTAGTAGATGTAGAACCACTTCATTGTCTAATAAGGAAGCGACATGACTATCCTTGAAAACATAAGTGTCTACAAGTGGAAAATAATTATCTTAAGGCATTCTAGAGATAATGCGGGTTACTATCAATATGACAAAGCTTGTAACTCCACTGGATTAAAGATCATTATATTTACTTCCTACACCTTTGAAAAGTCCATACATAACAATTACTTATGTACTTAAAGGTGCATTCTACTATGTAGATGATGAACTATCCATCAATCTTATTAACTTGAAAAAATTGGGCGTGATTTCTTTCTTAATAGTTCTACTATTCCAACAATTGTAAGTAGTCTTTTAAATGGTCAAAACAAAACAACTAGATAAAACATGCTAGTTTGTCTTTTACCAATTATATAGTAATTAGTCTAGCTTCTAATTTAATAACTCGAGAAAATATGCAATTTTCTTAACTATTAAAATTTGCTTACGAGTTACGTATTTAGAATTTAGACAATTCTAATTGTCTATCATACCTTCTTCGTTCATGAAAAGGAATAGGATTGAATCTCACTCTTTCTTATGAAAAGAGGACTAGGTTTATTCTTTTAGCAAAGTTGACTCTACAAAAACCTTACGGTGTAGATCAATTTACCAATACATGAATAACCTATGTTTACGGTTTAATGTTGCATTAATACATTTAAAGAATTTTCAAAATTCAATTTAGTATTTTCGATAATTAAACTTTTCAAGAAAATAAAATACCCAAGGTAATATTCATATAACCATAGAACTTTCTCGAAAACTAGGATCCAAATTATCGTAGTTCCATTACATCGATTGATCTGCTAATGTAACGAAAGCACATAATAGGGTGTCTGTCGAACAATAATTGGCAAAAATTTCCAATTCCTAGATCATTATGGGTTTATATTTTCCAACGCTATTGCAAATATAAACGTGTTTCATCCCATCTTATGCCATTGAGTCCAAGTCTCACTTCCTACTCGACTTAAGTGTCTAACTTAAAGAAGCTGCAAATATGTCCAGTATGGTCTCACTACATAGAGATTTACTCTCCATCACAATCTAGCCAAGTACTATCATGACATAAATTGCAACTTCAAGTGTTCCTTTTAATTAGGCGGCATATAACCAATTTAAAGGGTAGTAGTTTTGATTTTATGTGGTCATCAAAGATGTACAAAGATGTCATGCATTCATCTTGTAGCATAATTTTAATAAAAACTTTTATTACCAATTCATAAAGATCAAATTATCAAAGTTTTGATTGAGGTATTGGGTTCACCAATCAAGGAATTTAGTGTTAATTATCATCCATTATCCGTACTTTTGCATAAGTGTAAACACTTAGTGTTTGAAGTAATACCCAAGTGGCGCATGGAATTAAAACTAATTAGCCACTTAAGATGAGTTTGTACATTTGTGGCTTACTTAGTAGCTCCACCGAACCGGCAGGCGAGAGGACCATGTAAGCACAAAAGCATAACCTTAGACATCGCTTTCGGTGTGTCAAGACTGTGACTTTATTAACCATTTATAGTTCATTCTAATGGGTGGCCGTTCAACCATAGTACCAAAATCATCAATCAATTAAACTATTAAAAACTTAACTCTTCCAAAACAAATCAAATTTCACCATTGTTTAGTCAGTTTTATTTTTCTATTCAAAATTGCCCTTTCTTAAAAGCCCGCAGCATAATAAGCAAACAAGTAATACCAATAAAAATAAACTACTAAAAACAATGCGCATATAATAAACAATTTATCACGTGTAAGCAGTGGCGCGTGCAACTTATTCGATAAAACGCTATTAATAATCGATATACAGGTTAAATTAATGTATATATTAATTTGGGCTTTCACTCTCCCGATTGAAAGTGGTAGCATCATCGACAGATCGATTAAATAAACCCATAATTAATGATATACCAAATTGCACATAATTGATTCATTAATGTATATAATTGGAGTCTTCCCCAATTCAAGATTTATCGTAAATAAACATGTGATAAAAATATCTTAACAATTAAACAATATTCAAGCAACTATCCATGACAAACATGCATGTATCATCGTGGATATAACATAACAATTATTGATGAGTCGCGAGATCGCATCTGATTAGTATCACATAACACTTTATTCATGAATTTATCACGTAACAAATATATTAAATCTCGGTTTCGATATAGATAACATAACAATTAATATAAACCCTAAAAAATAAAATCGACTAAAAAATTTTAGGGTTTCCACCCATAAAAAATTCGATCCATAAAGATTTTTAAAACCAAATTAGGGCAAAACCCTAACCTAAAATTAGGGTTTATATAATCATAACCAAAACCCTAGAATAAATCATATCAAACACAATACAATATCCGTTTTTACGTGTTAGTAATTAATTCTCATTAAAACCAAGCTCGTGATGCCTTTGTTGGAATTATATAACATGACATTAAAAATAAAACACAAAACATCAAAGCAGTGCGGGCGTATAGGAGCATATAATGAATAATTAATTAACTAAAGAATAAAGTATCGTCACTTTCTTGATTCTAGCCAAACAAGAATCAAATCACAAAACTAGAATTGGATGAACCCTAATTAGGTTTATAGGATTATAAAATTACACTTCTGGTTTTGTAATTCAATCCAAGAATAATAAAAGTATGTTATTACTGGCGTTAACATCACACGTCTTAAAAACAAATTAAAATAATCTTAGTTTTAATTAAACAAAATAATTATGTTTTGGAAAGATGATGATCGACACCCATAAGGGTTGTACGATCGGTTTCAAACATAAAAACACACAAACACCTTTTGGTTTTAGGTTATGAGTCTGAGATCTGCAAGAAGGCACTGGCATATATATCTTGTGTAAAACTTGGAGAACAGTTGAGTTGGATATGGGTTGGGTTTCCTTGTGGCCGATCGGATGGAGTATCACAAGGTATTAGAAACCTTCAAATATTGATTTGCATTCTAGTCCTTTCAATTCGTTTAACGATAGTTAGTCAATTCTGTTAATCGGTTAACGTCCGTTATAATTATTTCATTTAATTAATAAATAAATATAACTATTATATTTAATTATTAACTTTAATTATCATACGTAAAGTGTCTTGATAAAGTGATCTCGAGTTCGATCCTAACACACGTCTATTAATTTCACAACGCACATATATGACTAGCCGACTTGGTGCACATTGTGGTCCTTTGGGTGCACATGGCGTACGTTAAGCTCTTCATAAGAAGACACATTGAGACAGCTAATAAGAGAGACTATTCCCAGAATGATTCTAGTCTTCTTCTTGCTTATTTTCCACATAAGATTTTTATTAAATAAAAAGTCTCGTATTTAATGTATGGCCATAGCCAATTCCCTTGTATATCGGTAAGGTGCATCTCATTGGTTTAGCCATGACAAAAAGGGTCCCCTTTATCTTTTCCCAAGTGTTGTAATACTCATGTTTATAAATGTCATTTTGAAGAGCTAATAGTAATACTCAACATTTTAGGTTGGTGGTTGAAACTACTAACTCTAGAATATAACATGGACACAAATTTGGCTGTAACGATAATTTCAGTATTCATACTCATGATACTTTTAGTGCTATTTGTTTATTCGTTTTAATTTGTAGCATTTTCTTAAGTTGTAGTGTACTCTATTGAAGATATAAGTTTGCCTGCATTTTATTCTAAAAATGTAAATCACAACCACACACAACTTTCTGTATTATTTGCACCGATTTGTTTACACCGAGATCGACTTGATCCTACAAATTTTTAGCTGATAGTTACCACTAAGGTGCCCTTTGGTGATACCAGGTGCCACAGATTTTGGGATAGTTCGTTGTAAGATCGTCCATGTTGTGTCGTTTCATGCATGGACATAATACGTTTCATTTAGTGTTTATAGGTTCTTATTGGAACGAAAAATTCTTTATTAAATGAGTTCGAAAAGACTTTGTGCATTCTTTAGGCCGGTTAACCTGAAGAACAATGCTTGGTATGTCTCTACGACTACAAAGATAATATAGATATATCCATCATTATGAGAAAGTGAGGCTTTGTTACAATAAAGGGAAATGATTCACAAGAATAATACAAATCATAAGAACGAAAGCGCTGCGTTATCTTTACATAAAGTGTAATATTTCTTATGAGATTTGGTTCATGATGAGACATAATAGTGTGATTTCATGGATTCTATAGTT